>JAIPRL010003523.1:0-46179 GCA_025469235.1 Pemphigus obesinymphae
TATTCGCTCTGTGTTATATTTTTCTTAAATCATACTCCATGTATTATGTTTTACCCATCTAATCCTTAATCTATTACCTTTAAGTACTCCTACTATCACCTGAAAAAAGCATTTGTGATATCATCTATTTATCAAGGAAAATAAGTAAGGAACTTAAGAGGATTCTGTACCCACGTTTGCTGTCTCTGTATAACCTACTGAAAATATAGAAAATTTACGTTCGGCTTTATTATTACAATTTCATAAACTCTAATATTAGAGTAAATTTATCTATTAACAAATTTATAGACGAGATCATTATCAATTCAACATATTCGTTTTATTTTTGAAATTTTCATTTTATAAAGAAATATAACCATTTTTAAATCCCAATAATTTAAATAAATGTATTTCTCTTTACACTTATAATTTCGAAAAAAAAAAGAAGTTACAGCATAGATAACGATCTCGTCTATACATTTGGTATATTTATCCTATATTTTCAATTTATTAGACGGAGACAACAAATGCGGGTGTAGCATCCTCTTAAAGCACCTGCAGGTGCACTCCTACTCTGATACTGAAATCTTTAGTTTCTCCACATAGATTCCTCACTTTCATACTTGCCCCTTAATATATGGGTATTCAATTACATTCATACACAGATTTGGTAATTCTTTTTTCGTTAATACTCACTTTAAGATCTCTCTAGCCTGTTATACGCCTTCTATCAATTAATACTATACACAATTTCCACCTCTTTTCCCTATATATACTTCATTACTATCGATCTTTTACAAAACCTTAGCTCCATTTTAGACCTCCCAGGTATAAACCTACATTTATAACTAAAATAAAATGTAATTATTACTATCTCATTTATTATCTTATCTCAAAGATTATTTATTGCCTTCAAATAACGATTCTGTGCGAAGTTTAGTAAGTATAAAATTATTTTATGATTTATAAGAATTTTCAATAAGTACCTAGTTTCCCTTTAAGATTAAGAAATCTCCTGAACATTTTCAAACGATACCATTTAAATAAGAACTATTACTTAATTAATATTCGACTTCTTCTACCCAAAAATAATTCAAATTTTCCATTTTTATTTTAAATTTTTATTAATTTAAAAAATGATTTTATAAACTATTATTCAGTGATTAAGAGTATTTAAAAATACTATAGCATCAATATAATTTTTCAGTAAATATTTGATATAAATTTCAAGTATTTGGTGTTATTACAATGAGAATGTATTTATTACCAACAATAATTAACTATAGCTAAGTTAAATAATTTAAAAAGCTTAATTTTTTAATTACTTAATGCCCACTATTGACTTATATATTATACTAGGTATTATTTATTTTGAAACGTAATTTTTGGGAAGATTTGTAAACATCGTACATAAAAACTAAAGGTATTTTTAAACTCTTTGCTCACCAATGATAATATAAAGTTGTTTTTAGAAGATGCACTCAATAAAATGCAGTGCTTGTGAAGCATATAATTTCAACAATCTTTGTATTCACATAAGCCGCAAACATGCACAGCTTAGATAGTACTCAAAATTTAAAAAAAAAACTTTTAATCGTTGTCAGACAAAAATAGTTTTACCATAAAAAAATATCCCTAAAATGCATTAATATTATTATTATACTATCTGACTATTACCTTAAAAATATATGTTTCTGCAACAAGAATTAAAATTTATTAATTTAAATCCGTAGACCATAGTGTATTTATATGTTTGCTAATATCCTTAAGAGCTGAGACATAATATTTATGTCATTTATTATCCTCCTTACATTTCGGTTAATCTACCGACTTACCACAATAATAGCTGTTATATTCCATACGATATAGTATACGATTGCCAGCTGCTACCATGTGTGTACAAATGACCTTGAGTATAGGAACATAATAATATTAAACGAATAATACCGCTGGTGTGAATAGTGATGATGTCACGCCATCGTCGGTTAAAATCATAATAACATATCGTCTACTGTGTCGGTAGTATTTTTGTGAAAGGTCAACGGAAATAAAAAAAATGGAAAAATTCGGTAGTTAGCATTAACTAAACATTAAATACTTTCGAATAATTACATAAAATCGGTGGAACATAATATAATATATATCTGTAACTTGGTGCAAGAAGGACCAATGTAACATTTTACAAATTTTGGACTTTTAAACTTTCGTGTTAATTTGCAATTTAAAACCTTCAACTTTGTTTTTAATTTTCAATATATCAAATTCTTAATAATCGCTTTAAAAAAAAAAAATGGAAAATTTTGAGAATTATGAATTTTGAAAGTAAAATAGTAAAATTGGTCCTCCTTGCACCAAACCATAGATATATATTAATGTATTATGTAGGTATATATAAAACCAGATAGTGATTATGTGAATAGATTGTGATTTGAATTTAAAAACTCAAACTTAATTTTGTAAACAAAAAAAGGGTATTATGAAAAAAAAAAATTAAATATCCAACCATTTTTGTATAAATGACATCCGAGATAATTACTGCTGTTATCAGGTTTTGGTTTAAAATGTAATGATATTAATCAGTTATGTATGGATTAAACGGTAATACTTACGTTTTTCTTTCACTCCTATTTGCTTATTATATATTTTCTGAGACTTCAAAATTTCATTAGACAAGAGGAGAGGAAGGTGTTGTTCATTCAGTCTATACATCTATATAGGGCTTACTGGGGCACAAGGAAAGTTGTAAATAAACCATTTTCCATGGTGGTATTTATAATGTTAAGTCCTTTTAGTATGCTATTTTTTCGATCTTTTAAAATTTTATTTTATTATTTACTATTAAATATTATTTAGGAAACAGTTAGTTTTTTGTGATATAATATTTAATTACATATAAAAATGATTACCTACTTTAATAAAATATTTTTATTAGGCGGGGTGGGGCCGTAATGGTATTCTTTTTAAATTTATTTTTGGGTCTTTTATAAGATGGCACAATTTTCCTAGGTCTTTCCTAGTCAAGATTAGCCATATAATAATAGCTGAGTGGGATTTTGGGATAAGTTGTACGTTTATATATGTATGTATGTCTCTTTTCGTAAATTTCTATCTATAGTCTTTATGTCTTATGTCTTTATGGAGTTTATACGTTTTTTTTTTTTACGGTCATAAGTTATTATAAAGGGTCTTGTCATTTACATTTATATATTGACAACTGGTTTTCACAGAATTTGGATAAAAATATTCGTTTTGGTATTTCATTACAAGCAGATATATAAATTGTTTTGATTTATATTATTTACGTACGCGTATTTTTTTATAAATTCAAGCCAAACCCCTAGATCCCGCATGATGAACGATTAGGTTTTGTTGTTTTTTTTACTTTTAATTTATAAAATTTTACATTTTCGTTGACACCCTATTATTGATTGGTGTTTGTAAAACACAATATCATGTACGCGAGTACCTACATAGAGTTTTATTTGCCCTCAATAAATTACAATAATTGTTATTTGCTTTAAAACTAAAACGTATAAACATTGTATTTTTAATTAAAAAATTGAATTATTTATTCGTTATATGAAATCTGCTGCAGAACAACTATTGTGAGGTAGAGGCGCAAGAGCAAAAATATATAATATATATATTTTTTTTTTTAAATAAACCAAATTCAACAATATGCAATTATTCGTATACTTCTTTGTCGATTAGCTACTGTAGGTAGATACATAATTATTTGGAAGAAAAAAGCAAAGGCCGTTCCCAAAAGGATAATAACATATTGTATATTTTATCGTTATTCAGAGTATTTCCAATTACCTACGGATATTAATTTTGTATAAGTAAATATTATACAAAACCTAAATTTCACAAAAATTACCAAACTATATAAATGTTGAATGATTAATGGGTAAATAGCGGTATATTGAAATGATTTGTCGAAAATCTGTTTTCAAAAACATATAATATACTTATATAGGTACCTATCAATTATTTTTATTTTTATTTTTATTCAAAAGAAATTCGGTTTCAACATCTAAGGTAATTTGCCTCGTGTGCATAATATAATACATGTTAAGATAGAATATGATCTAATATATACAAGTTAAAAATACAGGTTTATTGTTTACATTATTAAAATATTTTGATTTTGGTTAGAAAAGCTAAGATTTTTGTATTATTTTCTTCATTGAGGACTTCTTCTAAGTTGTTCGGTATTTATAAGGTATTTCGTACATTTTGAAGTTCTGGGCATTCTAGAATGATAATATATTAAGTGGTCATATAATGCAACATCTATTGCATTATATGAGTATTGGATCTTTATTAATTAGGAATTATTTGATTTAATTATTTAATTATTTTAGGAACGAGTTAAGAATGAATGTCCGATTTTTGATCTTATTAATGTAACTTCCTGTTATCTATTGAAGTGCTGAGAGATTTGTTTGTACTTTTTTTTTAATCCTTTTTAATTTGTTAGATTGTTGGATAGAATCCCAATGATTTTGCTATGCCATGTTTATTTTTGATTGATGGAGGCTATAATGTCATTTTATGGTAAGTTAGTGATAGTAGGATAAGGAATTGTTTTGGTCACAAGACCTGCTGACTTATCTCGTTACCAGTTATACCAACATGTGATGGTACCCACCTGGATTCAATGTTTTTTTTTATGAGTTTAACTTAGTTTGGATATTTTGGGTTATTTCATGGGTTGGGAAAGGGTTTTAGAGTGTCCGGAGGGCGTTGAGTGAGTCAGTTAAGATTAATATATTATTTGAGACTATCGTATTGATTGATATAATTGCTTCGTAAATGGTGTAGTTTTCTGCTGAGAAAATACTGCTTTCAGGAGGAAGTTTTTACTGAATAGTAGTTTTTTCTTGAACAATTGCAATGCCTACTCCATAAAAAGATTTTGATACATCAGTATAAATATGATTGAAGTTGGAGAATTTTTCTTGAATGATTTCATTAAAGTGGGAAGTGATAAGTTTTGGATTCGTTTCATATTTATTGTATTTTGTTAGTTGGGTATTAAATTTAATTTCTCAAAGGCAAGGTGAGAATTTTCGGAATGTGGTTTTATTTATCACAGATGTATGAATTTTTAGTTCATCACACAAATGGAGAAAATTATCTTGAAGTTGTGGGTATTGTTGGTTTATTTCCTATATTTGTCATATTTCTGTTGTTATTATTGAAAAGATGTTTATATCATATAAGGTTGGGAGTGCATTTTCTTTTAATATAATAATTTAATATGCGTTTTTCCCTGAGAATTTAAAAAGGTAATTCTCCAGAGTTGCGTAGAATTCTGTAGACGAGGCTTGTTCTAAATGTTCCAATTGATATACGAATCCCTTCATTATGATTGGGGTCTAATATTTTTAAGAGATTTTCTGCAAGTTTTCTTTATACTTATCAATTGTTCATGTATTTTTTATATATAATGATTTTGGTGAAACGTCGAGAAAATTTGTTGTAATAATATAATTAATTATAGGTACGCACAATTGCATAAAAAAAATTTATAATATATTATTTACTTTAAAATTCTGAATTATGAGTATCATATTAGCATAATTTATTAGAATATCTTAACGATGATGAAGTTTATCGGATACATAGTATTTTTATAATGTGTATCTTATTCAAATTATCAATAATTTATCGAATTTTACCGTCTGAACTCTTTAATATTCGTCTACAATGTATTTGTCTATTTATTGTCTCATAAGTAAGGTTTTTCCTTGGGGTTTTTTTTTTATCAATATAGATAGGTACTTAAAATCAGTCTTCAAGAGATTGCAGTAAAGAAAACTGAGTATTACTTCAATAGAATAATGGGGGTCAATGAATTTTATCACTCGAATGAAAATAAATATTATTGATGATGAATGATGATTAAAGTAATTTTGTATTTTAGACCTCTTCTAGGCTTTTATCATCTGATCTGAGTTACTGTCCAGTTATTAAGTTAATAACCATTAGGTATCCATAATAAATAATGATATTTGATAACAACAGTCAATTGAATTTGAATATGAGTTTTTCCCCCGTAAAATAAGTATTATGTAATTAGTCACTAATAAAAGTCTGTACATCCAGTTAAATTTTTTATTTGATAAGCAATGACATATAATAAATGACATAGGTCTTCCGGGGGGATTTATGGTGTGAAAGATATTTTTGGCCTTCAGGCCGGATGAACTAGTGATCTATGAATCTACTGCAGTTCACGAATTGTACGTTCCAAAAAAACTTCGGATGTATTCTATTGTGTAGTGAAATGAAAAGGCTATTTATAGTATACATTTTAACTTTATGAATTAAGTTAACTAAAAAGTTGATCTCCTGCCCTAATATAAACTCTTTAAAAATGTCTCTCATTTGCGATAAAGAAAATTTTGGCCCGTTTAGTGTACAAACTTTGCCCATTGATGGCAATCTTTAGACATGGAGGGTTTGATTAGAAAAACCGACCGATCGTCGGAACAGTCGAAAAGGTTAAAAATCGATTTGGTTGGTTAACGAAAATCAGTAAAATAAAAATAATTGTAGAACGATGATAGGAGCGACTCTACATTTCAAAAGTGACATAGAAGTCATAAAAATGTCAAACTATATCGACCATTTTTATCTAAATGCGTATCTTATAGTTATGTACAGAGAAGGAACTTTCGAATTGTGATTATGTGCAATAAATAATCAACATTACATATTATACGTTTATTACATTTTAATTAGCATTTGAGAACTACTTTAACGTTTTTCTTATTTTAGATATATATATATATATATATATAGGTATAGGTTTAAATAAATGTATTTGTCTTAACTATAACAACTGCAGAGAACCACTTGTCGATAATAAACGTATACATAAAAATCTTTTAGCGTATATAATATCATATTCATTTTGTCATTGATACTCGAAAAACCAACTATTTACAGTATTGCTATATTGGTATGAAAAAACAATAATAAATACTAATAGTTTTTTTTTTCTGTCTGTTGCAGGTTAGTATTTCCGCAGCTCATATCATCCACGTACCACACGCATACTGCACGTAAACCGTATAATATTATTGTCCACTTGGAACTATTGTAGATCGACCACGGTTCGGGTAATATGTATTTATTTACCGGACTCACATACGTATATATATATACCAAATATAATAATAATAATAATGATAATAATAATGATAATAATACACGTGGTCTCCTGGAAAATGGCCATTATTTCTACCATATTTCTATACTATACTCACGTATATTATACTACAATATAATATACGATTGTTCCAACATCGCACAATACGTTTCGTGCTATATATATATATTGACCAGGCTAGAAAACTGACCAAACTGCTGTAGGACATATAATATGGTGGCAGGCGCCACGGGTGTTTACGAGCCCGTTAAAAATGTAAACATAAATTATTTTACAACGACTCACCCGGACGACCCTTTTCGTCTCCAGCCCGCAGGTATCAAATCCCTTCAGACCCGCCGACGAAATTTAGGTACACATTTTCATGGTATATATATATATGTACTACCAGCAGCAAAAGCCGATCGCGTGTTTTCATGTTCGGCCACTGCTGGAAAGGTCCATCGTTTACATACATACGTATATTATTATGCGGTGGTGTATCCGGTCACGGTTGGTAGACGTGAAATTTTAGACGAAATTTCGGAAGCTAAACACCAAAAACTATAATCGAACTGACAACTAGCTGCAATGTGCGCTAAAATGTGCAATGCGCAAATTTATGAGGAGGCGGGAAATCAAAACGATAAATATGCTTATATAATAGTATAATTGTCAGAGAAAATTTCCGATGATATGTCGAAATATTTTGTACTTAAAATTTTCAATTTATATTTTTGAATTTTTCAGCTGGTTGATCATATAACTGCAAAAATCGTACAAATCTGTACTCAAATCTGTTATTATGTACTATATAGGTACGCTCGAAAAAGCGTTTTTACTTTTTATTTAATACCCGAAAAAAATGCAAATTTCACTTCGCCACAATACTAACTAATTATTACTATTGTTCGGTCCGTGAAAATTATGCTTGTTAATTTTTTGTTCTCTCTTAAAATAAATATGCTCGAGTTATGTCACAAGAAAAATATAAGCCAACGATCGTAAAAAAAAAAAAAATAAAAAATAAAAACCGAAAAAATGTTAGAAGAAAAAAAATCGATTTTGGTGACTTAGGAAAACTACACTTGCGGTATTTCATGAACATAATATTCTTATTATATTATACGCGTGGTGGTTATATTATATATTGGATTAAGAAACGCACATTTCGCAAGTCATTTTCGAAAATAAATTCCAATAGGATGGAAAATATATAGTTTAAGTAAAACGAACAGCTGCTATTATATATAATATATACTCACATTCAGTTTGGAATTTGAAACATAATTTTTCACGGGAATAGAGAGCAAAAAATAAAAACGAAATAGGTACTGGAGTATTTTATAGCAAGTTCGACGTTGTAACTTTTCGAAATTCCATTTTTTTTTTTTTAATCAATTTTTACGCGTTTTTGACCCGACTTGACGGTGTTATTATATACATATTGTTATTATTATTATACGTCAAAATGAGATTGCAACTGTGAATTTGCATACGATTTATATTTGGATGATAATATAGCATAAAGCCGAATAAAATAACGAGAACAAAATAACAAATTTTCAACCATTATTAAAAGATGTAGGTAGGTACTGTCTACTGTAGAAGAAAAAGTATAACGGTTTTTTTTATCCATGAATTTTGATAATATGAGGTGTCTAAATTCATGAATAATTATTGCTCAAACTATATAATATATATATGTATAACAGAAATAAGGCTTATATTTTCTGACATTATTTTATGACTTATGTCTTTATTATAAATACAATTATTATATTCAATTAATTATTATTGATATTTATTTTGTATTTGTGTAGTCCTATCTGCAAAAGTTATCGAGTAAGGATAAATTAATTGATAGATATTTTTTTGATCGAAAACGTATGATGCTAAAATCAACTAAAATATTTGTAGTGTAATTTTCATTTTATTTTTTTATACAGTCGTTTATTAATTCGTATTAATTAGGATAATTGTCAATAAACCGGTTCATCATAAAAAAAATTAGAGGTGTTCTCGACAACGATTTTGCATTTTAATGATGTACCTATACGGATTTATCACGTACGATTCGATCGTATATTGTTGTAAATCATAGTATATCGATTATTAAACGTTATCCATTAATAAAGTAATAAACCCTATAAACTGGAGAAATGATAGCCGTATTCGAAGTACAGGATGCGACCTAATAGTTCGTTTATCCAACCTTTGAGAGCTGAAAAACTAAAATCTTTAATTTTCGTTTAAAAGTTCAATGACTTCTTTAAATTTTTTTTAAGTCTAGTCCCGAAATCGGAGTCAAATAAAACGGAATATTATATTTAATGTTTGATAAATATGCGAACACCGTAACTATCCAGCTGAAACCTTTTTTAACCTTTTTTTTTTTTTTTTTTGCTAAATTCATCTTATGATAAATATATTTATTTATTTATTGACATAATCTGAATTTCGAAAAATTCGCACTTTTTTTGTCGTCTTTTTAGGTACTGTGATGAATATGGTTAATATGGTGACTGCAGTACATGCATAAGAAACTATAGAAAGAGTATAAACAATTTTTCAGAAATTCCGTCATCGTCAAAGAACACGTAACGTCTCGGACTTTTCGTGCGTACATATAATAATATTATTATATACATTATATTGAACACTGGTTCACGCGTCGAACGAACGAATATAAAATATAGACTGTAGCATAATAATCAGAAGCGGGCATAATTATCGAGTATTTATGTGCAAAAACGTTTTTTATAAAAAAAAAAAAAATACATTGGTATAAATAATTAAATATGTATGTTTTCAAATTAAAAAAACTCGTTTTCGTGACGTTTTGGAAATTAATTTGAATAACTCAATTTCGTCGGCACAGGTAATTAGGTACCTGTACCATACACCTATGTAATATATAGACAGACAGTGTTATCACTAGTGTGATATTGTATATTATTAGCTATTTATTACTATCACCATAATATAATACATCGTCGCCGTCGTGGAGTGTTTCGTGTGGGGCTAGTAGGAGCTGGACGTCGGTATATTCATTAAGTTACAAACACGACTCGTTAACGACGGACCGCTCGCAGACGGATAAAAAGAGAGAATAGAAACACGGCGTGCGTTTTTACAAATAGGCATTTGAGAAGGCTTTGGCTCGTCGGCAAGTTCCCAAATAAAAAAATAAAATAAAATTACGGCCATTTTTCTAGTGTTACATTTTTGTTTTTGGTTTTTTTTTTTTTTTTTGTTTTCCATTTACTCTTTATTGCCGGCGTATTATAAGATCGTGTATATTATTATTAGCACGTGTTTCTCGTCACACCGACTTTACAGACGAGGTGTCCAAGAGTCGCGCACGGGTTCCTCTATAATATATAATATATGTGCAACGCTACCATAAATATGCTATATACGACTTCAGTGATGGTGCATGCAAACAATAATTTGTCGGCAACTATATATACATATATATATTAATTGTTGAATTTTTTTTTGAATAATTGAATGGATAAATGTTTTTTTTTTTTTTTTGAATATAATATAATTTAACGGAAGTACCAATAATAATATGTAAATAAATAAATAAATAATTTTAATGGAATATCAATATTGATAAAAAACAAGAGGAATTAGAGACGTTGAAATGGTAAGCGTATTATTATATAAGAAAAAAAAAACACATATTAAATAACGTCTATTAACAGCTGAGTTTATGTATAAAGGAAAGTGTTTGAATGCTAAAATCCATAGGAATTTTCAATTATAATGACCATATTGTATAGAAACCATAAAAACTTGGAAAATAATAACTATATATCTATATAGGAATGTTAAAATCTTGAAAAAAAAAATAGGAATGCCATAAACTTGAAAAAAAAATATAACTATATAGCAACGTTAAAAACTTGGAAATGTATATATATATATCTAGGAACGCTACAAAGTTTAAATTTATTATTTAAATACAATTTTCTAATATTATACAGCCGTGTCCATAATGTAAACAAGTAATAATATAAACATAATATTAATAAAAATACGATATACATAGGCACGTTCAAAACATCAAAAAAAAAGTCGTATTTTTAGTGATATAAAAGTTATTAGCGTACCGTATTGACTATTCACAATCTACGAAGTACGCAAAAATAGAGTGGTCCTACGCATGCGATGAAAACTGATTTGCAGTATAATCATTAATCATGATGGATGTCCGAAGAATTTTACCAAGTGTAAGGCGATCAAAGGTCGTATAGAGATACCCTACGCGTATAATTTATGCAAGACTTTTGAAAATTATTAAACATTTCAAAATTTCGTACGACCTTATATACACATTATACAGAGACACTTATAATAAAATATTCCAAAGGTGGAAAAATTCACTTAAACCAAATATTACATTTGGATAATTTGTAATTTTTTTAATAAGATATTTTAAAGTTTAAATTACGATAAATATTTAAATTTTATAACGATATCAGTATATATCGAATTATTATAGTTTTGGTGTTAAGAGAAAGCCACACCCGCAGTTTTTAAAGAGTTCTGTGTATGGGAAATTTTAATAACAATGAAAATTTGACAATTAAAAAATGTTTCAAATCCATTTATAAAGTAATTTATAAATAGTCCTTTATCCATACTAATTTTATCCTTATGTTATAACGACATTTTTTCAAAAGTTCGTTTACGAAAAACAAACGAAAATATATTTTAAAATGGTTTTAAAAGCTAAAAATAACCTATTGTATAAAATATTTAAAGGACAATATATCAGAAACGATCCTATTAGACATTTATTTACCATTATTTTATTCTATACCACAATATTGAGTGTACAAAGTTCTTATTATTATTAAGTTTTTAAATCAATGTAACTTTTTAGTTAATTAATATTTCCTACAACACAATATTGTTTTCTATAAATTTGAAAACAGGTATTTAAACTATAAAATAACTTTAAGAGGTCATTTCGTTTATTTTTCGTGGACTTGTTTTTACTACGGAAAATCATTAGTGGAGTCCTATTAAATATAATTGTAATTTTAATACAAATATTACTAAAGAATTTTAACATTATTTATTACTAGAGTTCGGATTTGTATATATTTGTATATATGTTTTGGTTGATCGTGTTTTATACCAAGTGTGCATATTAGTGTAATTTTCATACATATTGATATATTAATATTTTCAAGGATTTATTTTACGATTTAAACTGCATATATCATCTCTCATCACACATTTTGAGTATTTTATAACAAAATATAAATTTGGTTAACGATTTTCGATAAATTAACGAAACCATTTGTTTTATATTTTCAATTACTATTGAAATAAATTCAAATGCATTGTTACTCACTAGATACACTAAATATGTACTTGAGTACTTTTACTTACAGTTTATTTTATTAATAATAACTATTTCTTAATAAATTTTAGATTACTTATACCTATTCTTGAAATAATATTATGATTAGAAAATATTTGTAGGTATTATTATTTTATTAGATAATTTATTTAATGTTAATTTGGAAATAAATGATGTTTTGTCCGTTTATGGGAACATATTTAATCTTTTTTTGTACATGTAAACTTTTTCTTCATTTCGGAAAAATATTTTTTGCACTTAAAATGTGTAATAGCTAATATTTGAGTAGATATATTGCAAATTTTCAAAAGAATATTCATCCATATCGATCCATTTCACAAATCCGTGGCTTCCTCGGTAGGTACCTACTTTAAACTTGAACAAATTAAAAATAATTAAAAATAAATATAATACAGACAATAATTCGACTTTTTTACTATTAAAAAATAGTAAAGAGTGGTCATCTGTCCCTATTCAAACCCCTTACTGACGCTCTTGTGTATAATACTAAAATGTTATTTTCGGTTTTGTATATATCCATATAATTCTGCAGGGTAGAAAAGGTTCAAGTAGGTTTTATCGAATTTTCAGGGTAAAGTTTGAAAACTCACCGGTGTATAATTAAACCGACGAATATTTTCAAAGTCACATCATATTAATATTTATATTATGTACATATACTCAACACATTTTTAATACACTTATGAATTTAAATTCTTGATTTAGTAAACACACATAACGGCGACATAACAGATCTGTATTAATATGCTTATATACATCCACATTTTCACCATAAGCGTTTTCGACCATAATTTGCGCTTTTTTTCATCAAATAAAGTATTACAGCTAACGTGCAATAACAGTATAACCGCCGCTCATAACAGTATAGGATAAAATATTTCAACGAAATCGGAACGAAAATTATTATTTGTTAAAATGTTTTTTTTTTTTTTGTAAATATCGTGATTATACAATGTATTGAAAATAATGTGTTATTTGCAATTAAATGGATGAAAAAACATTATTTGTTGAATGTTGATATCGACAACAATAGAATTATTATTATTATTATTCCACGATTTATAAATATCTATTGTTTTATAAACGTTCTAAATGACCTGCATGTTATTGCTGAGATCCTATTTATTTTTTTCCCCTACAAAATTTGAGGAATTTCGTATATTTCGTATTTTAGACTGCACTTGATCCAGAAAAAATGGCAAAATGTATTTTTGATTTTACGCGGAAAAAATTAAATTGATATAATGTCCTTTTTTTTTTTTTTTTTTTTTTTTACCCGGTGATACGAATATATGCAACATAGGGCGTGGACGAACATCATTTTCTTAACGTTATGATATTATATCAATGGGGGACGATCTAAACGAGATCGAGTTCGATGTGGAGGGGTACGAGGAAAACGGGAAATGGGAGGGAAAAAAAAATATATATCATTAAAAATGTCCCCTGAAAAGGGCACTTTCATTATCCCTTATTTAAGCGGTTTCCTCGGCACTCTCTATATATCTCTCGGTTAACGTCAATGCATAATGTTTTACAGGGAGTACGAAAATAAAATAAAACACCACCGCACAATTTTTCCTCGGCGTACTATAAAAATATCGTCTTTCGACACTATCTCCGACGTTCATCTCCGCCGATCGGTTATAGCGGTTACAGCGAAAACGGTTACTCCGTAAACGATAATATTAATAATAATAATAATAATAATTATTATTATTATTATTATTATTCGTCGTAATTTAGCTGTGTACAGGTACCTACCCGTTATGTATACCTGAACTTACATCGACGTCGTGTAATGCTTGTACGCTCGTTGATGGAAGAGCTTGAAATTTCTGAAATTTACGACACACAATATGGAAAACCTCGTAAATTATTACGACAGAGATATAATATGTTACTGTTTAATATTAAATTTAACCGAAAATGTTATCAAGCTTAAATCGTATTAATGCGTATAGGTACGCGTATACGTTATGGTCTACCCACACATGCAGCCCCCGGGTGGCCGGGTAACAAATATACACTTGGCGTGATAATTTCATTACATTTTACGTTCTATTTTATTACTAATATTATGTATTTAGGTACAAACACGAAAAAAAAAAAAAATCTCCACAAATAAAATGCAAGATGTAATCGAGTATCGTTAGAAATAGTTTAGCATTGCTTTAAAACTCAACACTGTCAAGTATATCCTATCCGACAAGCCACGTGTTTTCATCCCCTACACGCTGGTTTTTATATGTTTTACGTTCGACACAAATAACAATAAAACCTGATGCTCGTATGCACAGTCCCGTTACTATATATTAGGCACACAAAACTCATTATGTGTCACATATCTATATACTATTATATGTGATCTTTAAGACATTTATGGTAGCCCATAATTTCTGTGCCGCAGAAAGAATATGTATGTGTTTCTCTACTATACATACTAGTTTATGATGGGAAAATGGAAACTTTATTTTTATGCGGTTGTGGTTGATACATATATGTCACAGATCATCTGAACACAGATGGATCACTCGCGATGTAAACAAAAACGATAACGTCATTTGGCCGTTGATAATATTCTGATAACTCCACAGGAATCAGTGTGACCACGATATAAATATACCATAAATTACGGGAACTTTATTCCCGTGAGACAATTTGAAATCTGTGTTGTTTTATTGTTATCAATTATGATAACATCAAAAATGATGAATTATTTGTACAATAATATTGTGTATTAGCAAAATAATTTATATAGCCGTACTTAACTACACTGATAACTGTGAAGCCCATCAGAAGACGGTATTCGACGATCTATTGTTTTCGGGCCGAGTGATCTATCTGTATTCATAATATTATAATCTGTGCCCATGTTCACATTGGTTATATTTTTCTGTTCAATGGTGATGCCCACATAATCCGTGGCGAATCATCGTTGACGCTAGTGGTTATACCTGCACTAACAAAAATGGCCGTGCCGTCACGATTTTCTATTGTCTGCTGTGTAGGTACTGACTTTTCGACCGGCTTGATAGTTGATATATAAACATTAATTGTTTCTTTCTTTCATTAACTCGTACTGTTAGTTTTCACTAGTAGTGTTTCCGTTTTATTTTTTATATTGTGTCTTTTTATCATCCATTAAAAATATATTAAAATAGTTTAACAGGATAATGTAAGATGGTTACAACCAAAGTAAATAGAAGTTCTATATATTATATACCAAATATAGCGTCAAAATTGATTATCATTATATTACATCATGTACATATAGGTAGGTAGGTACATATTTGTTACAGCTAATATATTAGTCAAAGTAAAACATAAATAAATTATAACAATAATTGACTGAAAATTACCACTAAAAAATCAACATATAAAACAGTTTTAGTGGAATTGAGTAACTTGTAGAATTATTTATATAAAATATAATATCCAATTTCTACAAAATATATTGTTTTATTACAACAAATAGGTACGTATTTCGAAAACGATGTTTCCATCTTCAGTGTTAAACAACGATTACTCGTATTTGTTGTAATAAAACAATATAGATAGGTATTTTGTAGAAATTGTGTTTTATATTTTATTTACGTATAAAGGAGGTATTACCATTGATTATATATTACTATTATCAATTACTTAAATCGATGTAATATACAATCGTATATAATATACCTACTGCATACCAACGACTTATGTAGTGACATTTGAGCACATAACTATTTGTTTGTAAGTTTGTGGGATATCTAACACATAAATACCACAATAGGAAATGTGAAAAAATCATTATTTTTTACATATTTGTTTCTTATGTAGCACATAAAGTGATTATGCATACAGCATAATTTTTTCAAGTATGTCATTTCAGGTGATAAATAAATTTTTGATTCTGAGCAAACCGATTGAGCTAGTGGTTTTATAATGATGTTTGTTACTTTACTTTTCTGTAAACAACTTTTAATGAAAAGTTTTGATCAAATCGCTTCTTGTGTACCCTCATTTACTTGCTTCATATTCTTTCTCATTTTCTTATCCTCATTTTTTTGACCTGAAAAGGTCAAAAATTTGATCTAGAAGACACTTTTAAAGAAACTATTTTTATTTTATCAATTATTATTATTATTATCAATTTTTCGTAATTCTAAAAACAATACTTTAGAGGTATACCTATTATAGTAGGTACTATTATAATAGTAGGTATGTATATTAATATATGATATAGTTGTATATTTTTCAAATTTTGAAATTAACACCGAACATGTAATTTTTGTTATTTTTTTTAAATTTTAAAATCATTATACATATTGAAGTTCATAAGTTTTAATGGGTATAATTTTATGTTTAAGACCTATAACAACACAAGGTTAAATGTGCGTTTACTATACGTATTTCAATTTACACATATTAAAAGAAATTAAAAAATCGTAAGTTGTTGACAACATTTATTATTTATTTCAATGATTCCGAAAAAAAGATCTAAAAAAAAAAAAAAAAAAAAAAAACTTTAATTTTCACACGTATTTTTTTATTATATTTTTCAAATTTATATTTCGACGGTATATCACACCAAGCTCCGCCGAGAATCGCCATAGGATATCGAAAGAAATGATTTATCGTTGCTTCCCAATCATCCTGCCGCATTATATCCTTTACCATCCATCGTATACCCGACGAGTGTGTGAAGCACTTTCACACCCCATATACCCCATATACCGATCGGATTTTTCGAGGCCGTTTTCTCGTCATATATGAACATTAATATCTAATATTCCAATCGTAACGATAAAAGTTGGAAAAAAAAGTAATTTAAAAAATCTCTCGACGAATAACTATAACGTTTCGACGTTCTTCGCAGCGATCGGGTTAGAATGTTTCTATGAGCATAATATAGATGTATAGTGCGCAATCAGCTCCGGAGCTGATTAAAACTAGGTATATACCGTATAGTATATGAAACATGTGCTGTAATTTTTAATACTTATACGTATAAGTATATATCGTACATGTATATTGTACGTCTACAGCCGTTCACAAATAATAATTATTATTTCGACGGACGAATTTCCTGCAAACCGGGGCGGCGGGATTTGTAATCAACGCGCGAACACGACGCGATGTACAATATAGAACGAGATGGCGAAAAAAAAAACCCCGTCGAGTCTGTGTTTCGTTTTGTATTATCATACCCTATATATAGGTATTTGTGTGCGTGCGTGTAATAATATACGTTCGTTTTATGATTTTTTCGTGTTATTAATACCGACTTTTTTTCTTTTTTTTTTTTTTTTTTTCCAAACACAAGAAGATAGATGAAAACGTTGCGCGTCCCAGGCGAAAGAATATCATATAAATATTATACCAGATGCTGAATTATTTACGGAAAGTCGGTTTTATTCAGAAGAAAAATACAAACCCGCGGACGGGCATCATACAATGGTCGGCCGTGTCTGTTTGTCGTATTATATAATAACGTATGTTTTTTTTTTTTGGGTGGGGGGAGGGGAGGGAATTTTCACCGATGAAGGATAGGGTTTTTTTTTTGACCTTCCGAAATTAACATTGACGAACCGAGAGATGGCGTTGTCTCCGCCCGCCCGTCACCGCACCGCCGCCAGATGCTAATTAAAAAAAAAAAACGAAAAATACCTCATGCCCGTACACCGTTTCTCGAATACGAATGCGCCGCGGTCCATTAATAAATAACGAGTCGAACTGAATAGGGACCGAAAAAGACGCGCGCGTTTAGCGCGTGATGTAATTTTTATTTTGTTTTGTCGACGACGACTGGAGTGAGGCCAAACAGTCGCGGTTGTTGTACAAAATCGTTTTATGAATTAGAATAACCGTGCGTCTGTGTGTATTATATATTAAATTCGAGTTTAATATTTTTATTATTTTACGACCGTAAAACCGGCACGACGGCCCGTAAACAATATCATCTTGACATAAAAACCGAAAAATGTTTCGCACGACCTCTAAAATATCGTATTTTTACTTTTAAGCCCGACCAAATCGAAGAAAATGCTAGTAGCATTAGAGGATTATTATAATATATTATTATAACAAAGACACGTTTTTACGGAAAATTCCACAAAATTCAGTGATTGTTATTTGATCCAGTGGTTAATGTTTTATAGTTGGATAGACATTTACTTACTAAGGCCGGGGTTTGAATGTAATTTTTTTTTTTTTTTTGATTTTGGTTCCGGCTTCATAGAAATAATATTTTAATGTTTCAATACTTGAAAAAGAAAATGAATATGAAATAAGGGTTCTAGTTCGCGTTTAAATTTTAAAATAAGATATATAATTCAATAAATGAACTAAAAAGGGTTAATTAAAAAAAATGTATACCCTTTATTTTGTAAAAAAAAAAAAAAGCCTTGACAATTATTATCAAATAATACGATTAATCAAAGAATCTAAATAGAAGAACCAGATGTAAGGATACAGGAGATGAGGAGAGAAATGAAAACCTTGAATAATAATAAATTGTTAATAGGGGTAGAATTTCTTTAAAGGTTCTTCGAATTATAAAATTGTAGGTTCCGATTCCAGTTTCCATTTCAGAACTTTAATTATAGTATAATGAATAATTTTAAGCCCAGTTTTTCTTATTGATTTGGTTTTAAGTCCTGTTTTCTGACTAATTTTTATTCATTTTTCTACTCAATTTAAATACATAATATATTAAATAATAGATTAGGTATTAGTTATAAGTTATTAAAAATAATTTAAACAAACTGTATTTTAATATTTTATAGGCTATAGTTAAGTAAACAAAATAAAATACTTAAAAGTCAATATAATTTTTAATGTTATATTTGATCAAAATTATGACACTTAAAATATGATAAGTTATTATCAATAACAAAAACATTTTTTTCTTTAGTTTTTGCTATAATATATATATAATATATATTTGTATTCCATACAAATGTGATTTATAACTTTGATATTTAAGTTTAACCAACTGTGTTGCATAACGATTAGAATATTGGGCTCGTCGTCCGTATGGGGAAATAATGGAGAACTATACTGAATTTAATAATTAAACACCAATTTTAAATTTGATTTTTAACTAAAATTTATTACCGCCGGTGAATTATTGCGTATCAAATATGTAACATGCCATTGTTTAATTATTCATGAAACAATTTCCGAGTTTTAAATTACAGCAATTGACTTACTTATTAACAACTGGTGCAATTATCTTTGTCTCTCTCTCTCTCTCTCTCTCTCTCTCTCTCTCTATATATATATATATGTATTTATAAAAATTTTTTTTTCGGCCCCTATTATATAATTTTATATACCTACTACTCTGTTGTCTGACATAAGGCGTGTACTTATGTATATTGTATAATATATTATGTGTATTTAAGTCATTTATGTGATAATAACGTTTAAAGAGCAAAAAAAAAAAAAAAAATGCATTATTCAGTCCGATTTCCCAGCATATTATTATAATAATATATCATGTCTACAACTGCAACCATATAGCCATATAATTATGTGTATATCACTCGTATAATATAATATAATATTATCAGTGTGGTGTTTAAAACAAAACGCGGAATTAGATAAAACTGAATCGAGTTTCACACATCGGAACTTAGATTTTTTACTGTATAACATTATTATATTCTTAGAACTATAATAATATTTATAAGTAAAACGATAACATATATATATATATATATATACATATATATATTTAAATGTATAAATTAGAAGGAAAAAAACGGTAGGTATGTTATAAAAAATACAATATATAATATGTGAAATGTATTCAAAACTGCATGATGAATATTTCTGCTTTAGGTAAATTATTTTAATATACCTATCCGCGGTAAGATATATAATATCAAATATGATAAGACCGCAACTGCTGATAACCGCGTTGTGTGGGCAATAACAAATATAAATCGTGGATTCAAAACTAAAAGGGGCTATCTCTGATTTTTTTAAATTCTTTTTTACGCCATTAAGCTAAATTATACATTTTATATAACTCAAGCAAAAAATAAAATATTTTTGATCATTTTTTTCAAAGATACAGAAAACTAAAAGAGGCTAAATCGACCAAAATTACAAAACTGTCGTTTTATAGTCATCTACATAGCCTTTTTTAGTTCCTAAGTAAAATGTGAAAACCAAAAGGGGCTATATAGATAACATTATGTATTAGTAAGAATCAAAAGATTTTATCTCAAAAACAACTTTACAATAATACGATAATAAAATATTGTACATTTTATCAATATTATTATAACTAAAAATAAATTTACGCTATTATTAAATAAATACGCTGCGGATTACTTGCTGTGTCATCAATTTGCCGTTGCCGTGGTCGTTTATCATATTTGCACGTGTTTACGAATAAATCATTTTGAGATTGGCAACACTTATAACAAAATGAACATTTTATTCAGAACCAAAAAGGTCTAACGAAAAGAGGCTATCGATGGCCTTTTTTGGTCCTTAATGCACTTTAATTTTTTACTATTGTTTTTTTAATAACTTAAACGCTGTACAAAAAACCAATATTGAAATATATTTTATACAAAACAACTCTATTAATTTTCAGGTATAATAATTGTATAATAATACGTCGTTTACAAAGAAAGATATTATAACTGTTTGATGTCTGTAAATGCTCTCCTGAACAATATGCTATTTTGAGATAGGTAGTCCTTATTGGTTTTGAGCCCACGAAATATTATTGTAATACACGCGCTGTGTATATTTTATATTGTAAATTGGGATAATATCAATATCATATCAATATCATGGTTACCGGAAGTCGGTAATATTGTTATTGAACGTTTTATACGGTATCGACCATAATATACGTAAGTATAGGTACCTATGTGTATTTACGAATGACAGACGAAAAAAATCATTAGTGTCGATAATGACTTTAGTTATTTATCATAATATATAATGAAATGTAATATTCATATTATATGGCCGAGTATAAATTGGTATAATGTTAATAATATCAAGGACTTTGACCCGAAACGAACAATTTCTAATGATATTTGTTTTTTCATTATATTATTATATTACGAGTATAATACATTTTACCTACGATATATTATTATAATATGCAGGGTTTCAGCGTCCAGCTATATCAATCTATAACCGAATCGACAGTTCGAATCCGTTTGTTTTTTTTTTCCATTTCAATTAAAATACAAATCTGATAGGTCGATATTAGAGGTATATGTATTTAGGTGGGTATGAGCATTTATGTTAATTCATTTACGTGTGGTGTGTTTTTTGTTCAATTATATTTAACGACGACCGTTCCATTAAGTATTATATTTTCTCTGTCCACGTGCATAATAATATTATAGTATACTGTACGCAATTTATAAATATTTGTGTTTGATTTTATTATTATTATTATTATTATTATTATATATTGTAATATTAAATTATAGCCTATGGAATAATAATAAATAATGCTTTTTGAAATTTGTCGACTGAATTCGAAACGACGTCGACGCGTACATCTAATGAGTGCATTGATTTGCATTCGTGCAATACACTATGTATAGCTGCTATTATATATTAATCTCGTTTATATACTATATATACTATATTTTATATACATGTACCTAGTAAAATATTATGTACGCGTGATGGCGATTGAGTACAAGAGTAGTGCAACTTGAAAATATTTCAGTAAAAATGTCATATAATATGTTCGTTTTATACAGAATATATATATATATATATATATAATTTAAAACACTTTTTAAATAAAATATTTTTAGTATTAAATTTTTGAAAAAAAAAACCAATAAAATGAACTTACCAAAAAAAAAAAACACGCTCCTCCTAATACTATATTATTAAATCCAATAAAATATATTTTATAACAATACATATTATATTGTATTTTGTTTCATTTTATAATAATAAAACAAAAAAATGCTCTCTTTGAGATAATGATTTTGGTGGAACATAGTCCATCGTTCCATTTTCTGATTTGAAATACATTGAATCGTTAAATTCGAAAAACGACTCTTAGCAAATGTTGTTATCTAAATTATGACAATTTTTTATAATTGTCGATAGTTTTTTTAGACTTAAAAAAAATACAGAGCAAATCAAAAAATGACATCTTTAAAGTGCTTACCAAGTAGGCACCGACTAGAATAAATTTTCGCTCTCATAACTGTTCACCCCAATATTTTACTGGACTCCTACTATTCGAAAAAATGTGCAATAACAATATATAGGTATATATATATATACATATACATATGCATACATAACAATAAATAAAATGTCTAAATAATTGTTTTTTTAAAACGTCATCATGTCAATACAATAAATTATATTCCGATTTATAACAGTTCTCCGACATTTTCGGCTGTTTTTCTTTTACGCTTAAGAAACCCACTGAGAAATTCTGAAAATTACTTCTTCAAAGTAGGTACACCAACTAGATTGTATTTGGGTAAAAAAAAAAAAAAAAATACTAGGTATATCTCGACATTTACACTCTACTCATTTTATTACATTCATTTATTTCATTTAAATTACTGAATTACTTTTTATATAATTAACATATGTGTATTTATATTTTGCATATTTATTTAAATTTAAAATACTTAGTATTTTTTTTTTTTTCAAGATTTCAAATGTTGAATAAGGATTAAACTCACATTTTACGAAAATGAAAACTATTTTTTTTAATTTTCTTTATTTTCTTGTATGTCAAAAGATTCAACGACTCCAATTTATTATATCATTATGAATCACAGTTAATAATACATATATTTATATACATTAGCCATTTCAACTTTATAATCGGCGCAAATTTATTATTTATTTTGACATTGGTCTTTTTCGCCCGATGACACAAAGGTATAAAATAATTGGTTTTAATTTATAGTCAGATAGTAAAAATAATAAAAAAAAAATGAAATTTGAAAAAAATGTTAACGATATAATAGTAGTTATTTGAATGTCCTCCGCCGGAGACCATAAAAACCTAACAACACGTTTGCACATAATATATTTATTAAGTGTATACATCACTATTTTGTACTGATGTTGCAGTAGATTGTCCGCTCATAGTACCTATTTAATATTACTTATGTATAATATTTTAAAATTAATTGCGACTTGTGAACATGACGCGCGTAAAAATAATAGTAACGTACGAATGTCGAATAGATTCGTTTTAATTTATATAATATATATACATATATATTTATATTATAGTTATTACTCTTAAAATTTATCGTTTTTTATGTATATTCGTCGAATTAGGTATATAAAATTTTAAATGTTTTTTTTCCGAAACGTACCAATATAATAATATAATACACATTTATTTGAAAAAAATCTTTATTTGAATAATTGTGTGCGCTACATAATATGTTATTAAGATGATCCGCCGACACGGCGTTTAAAAGGGCTTCCTTGTCTTTCTTTCCGGACGACCATTCTTAATATTGTATTTCGATTGTTATTTTTTCATGAGAAAAATAAACGTTTAAAAAAAGATATAAATCTCGTATACTTGTATAGAACGTACCTACTTTATTTTTCAAGGAAATAAATCTCAAATTATCAAACCGTGACATTAAAAATGAAACCCGAATTAATGCAAATATGTCCTTACATATAATAGTTCGATATAATTCTATATATACGTATTACACTTGCAAGCTATATATATATATTATATTTTTATAATTAATTTAAATTCAAAGCAGAATAAAAGTGGTATTTTTCGGGAAAGAAAGTTTAATAATTGCCCCATAAATTGAAATTTAGATCATTGTTGCCACTGGTTAATTGATTATTTTCCACTTTCCCCATCTATTGGAGCAAGTGCATAATTTTGGATCTATAAAAATAAAATTCATTTTTATTTTTATTAATAATAATTGTAGCTCAATTTCGAGAACAGATTTTACTTTCTAGTATATTATATCTTAAATATAATTTATTACTAAGGTTGTAAATATAAAAATGTAAGTGCAGTAATCAATTAAAGTTGAATCTGTTAATTTCGTGTTCCACTTACCCCACCTGACCTTTATAAATATCATAAAGACTATATTATTGTGCGAAAAAATGTTCCGTAAGAAATTGTATTGATCAAACCTGCAAAAAGTTTAAACTGCAGTGTTTTCATGCGTCTAAAATAATATTATAAAGTATGTGTAACTGATTTGCTCGTAATTTATGGTTATTTTTGGTATGTATTCTTTGGTGAGGAAATTTCATTTTCTAAATATCCGGCAGAAGAGTTAAGCAATTAGTTTTAATTAACATTCTTGCGCTGACTTAAAATAACAACAATAACTGCACTGACGGAGGGTACATAAATTCATATCAAATATTTTTAGATAACTTTATGTAAAATAGTGGCGTATAGAGGGAGGGATGAGGGGCCTAAAGCCCTTCCCAATATCTATGTTATATTGCATTGTGTACCTATTTATAATAAATGTATAATAGAAATACATTTTGAGGTGTTCATATAGTTTAAATTAAAAAATTTTAAAAAATTGTTAAAAATTAAAAAACCTAAATTATAGATTACTCGTAATTATATTTGAAAGCAAATATTTGAAGAGCGATTCTGAGCGAAATTCGGTATAATATTATTTTCCGATTAATAACAGTTTACTATTATTTTCGGTATAGTTTTCCTTCACGCTCAAGGGAACTAGTAGGGAATTCGATAAAATATACACTAGAATGAATTTGCTGTCAGAAAAATCTTATTCTTTACTCGATCTCTTACTCGAGTTTTTGTACCCGAAATTATTGTACGTGATAGTGAAGAAACTGCAGCTTTCTAAATGGAAATTGAAATATCCCAGCAATGAAATTTGTCGGAATCAAAGTATTAATATATTAAATACAATGTACTTAGGTTACATATTTTTGAAAGCCATATAAATGGTCAAAATTTTTTGAAAATATCACGTTAATACAGTAAATTTAAAAGTAATTATTTTGTGCAAATTTTAAATCCTTATACTTTCCGATTTATAACAATTTTCTGTAGTTTTCCTTTATAATTAAAATAAAAACTGAAAATGAATTATTTTTTTATTTTCCCGAATTAACATAGACTTTATTTAACCCCATCCCCGACCTCATCTTCCGGAAAGTCCTGCGTATATGGCATACACATAATATACATTACACAATTTGAAAAGAAACACCTAAACAATTTTACCTGAATATGTCTGTGTATATTATAATATACAGCATAAATAAGATATTTTTATAAATACAAATCCTAAAAACATATAATTAAAAAAGAATAAACTAATATATTCGAAACATTTACAAAAATAATTTAAAATAATATTGTGTTTATTAACACTATCTTACGATTGGTCCCTAATATATTTCCTTATGTTTCAAATTATCATATTATAGTATATTATCAAATATGAATTATTTTTTCAATATTCATATTGTGAAGAAGATAATATTTTTTGAATCATTACATAATTTCAGGTTTACTTTTGTCAATATGTTATAAAAATCTGTACGTTGTGCTTACGTATTTACGATTACTGACATTTTAAATGGATATATAGATCAGGGATGACTAACGTGTGTCAGAGATGACCGGCTTGTATTTGTTATAATATGTTATATGTTATATGTTCATCTTTCGGTGCTTTATCACATAAAAAAGAAGATTAAAAATCAAAATCTGTAATATTTTTAAATTTCGGTAATTTTTTAATAAACACTTTTTATAGAACAATATTATAGTTTTTCAGTTTTACATTTTTTGCCTGAAAAAATTATCTCTTTTTGGATTAAATACTCATCTAATTATGGTAATTCAAAATTCAAAATTTTCACGATTAATATACAATATAGTTATGATTTTGTTATGACCAGTCTTATCATTTTAGGTTCTAATACGACTTTATCAATAATTTATCAGTACGAAAATTGTTTTGTCACAAATAGTTGAAGAATTTTTTTCCTAAAAAATTAGTCAATTTGATTATTTTATGGTATAATGGACAACTTAAATAATAGAATTAAACCATAAAACCAGTTTATAGATACATTCGTACTTTGTTTACATTATACGCAAAAACCATTATCCCAAAAGTAACTCTTATTATTATTTTACTATGGAATATTTATGTATAATAATAATATTATAATCCGATACGATTAATTATGGAATAACACGTGTGCGGTTCAATAACACATTGTTAAAAAACTAGTTTTGGAGAATGTTTTTTTTTTAAAAAATCTAATAAATATAGGTTTTATCGTATATTATTATAATCTAGTTATGGTTGTGGTTGATGCGCCGTCGCCGTCGGTCTATCCGCACACTATATCAATCAAAAAAAATTATCCTTCTGTGTCCCTTAGGGGAACCGTTTAACATTATATAATAGTACTGGAACGTGCTAAACGTCGTATTGTATAATTTTGAAAGTATGTTCAATTTTTGTTTTGTTTATCAATCATTGTATGTAATATGTATATGTATATATTCGCGCCCTAAAAAAATATAACCGTGTAGGTATTTCTGTAAAATGTGGATAAAAAAAAAAAAAAAAAAAACTGAAAACTGAAAACAAGATCATAAAATATGATCTTTTATCTATGGAAGTAATATCTTGTAATTTCGTGAAATGTCGGTTATTAATATATGTATTAGAAAACATGGGTACAATTAATATAATAGCCTGACTAAGATTTTCAGATTTCCAAAATGCGCAATGCGTTTTAATTATACGACACTATGGTAATATAGGTATATAGGTCATATTTTCAATTTTGTTAAACAACAAGAATACCATAAGAACTATACATAAAAAATAACAACGCATGAAATAAAATATAAAAAATAAAAATAAGATTGTACATTGTATATATATATATATCAATATTTAAATATTGAAAACGCATGTTTGGATTTAAGTACGTATTATTATGAATATTTTAAATATTCCACGAGTTTGAATTTATATTGTACGCGTTCACAAAATGATAGTAATATAATATAATTTAGCATGTAAATTATTATTATGGATATTTTTGGTCGGCATTTACTTTAAATTAATCATAGTTTGGATTGCAATACAGGCATTGTCCAATTATTCGTTTTGGGTCATTTTTTATTTTGGCTACTGAGGATAGCAAAACAATACCATGTGACTAAACGCAAGACTATAACAGTATTGGTATTTGGGGTCCATCTTGATATTGACACTTGGTATTGTCGATTTAATTTTGGTATTGGTCTTGCGAATTTTTTTTGTATTTGCCAAATTCATAATTCAAGATTATATACATAATATATAAATATAAAAATATACAAATTTAGCTACAAACAAGACCTGCAATATTATGATTGAGTCAATAAGAACAACGAGACTGTCAAATATTGCTTTTGATCATCACTAATTTTGGCCAAAAAGTAATTTGGTCTACAGAAGTTGTTTATCATTTTTGTTCAACACATTATTTTTTCATACACATTACGAGTATATTATGTTATAAATTAATAACACTTTCAACTAAATTTCAAAAATTCATTCAATTCGAATCTCATTAGTCATCATAATAATGTGTTGCTAACCGGAACTTTAATTATGTATATGACCACCTTGTAACTGGGTAATTATTGAGTCTCGTTTAAATTTTGGATTTTTTTTAGTTTTCTTATAAGATCAAGATAGGTTTGAGGTTTGATATTTGTTTAGTAAATGATCACTAGGTAAATGGTACAAATTTGAAATTATAATATGTAATTTTATTATCAGTTAGAAATTAATATGAACAAAAATGACGCGGTATGTGATTTGAAAAATTAGAAGAATCAATACGGTTCTACTGAAATATTTTACGTTTAGCTTTTAAGCTAAATCGACGTGTACTGACTACTATAGGTATATTATAGCAATATGATACATATTTATCTATCGTAATTCACGTATTTCCTTCCCGTCCTCGTAATATTTCAATC
Organism: Pemphigus obesinymphae; assembly: GCA_025469235.1. Classification (NCBI taxonomy): domain Eukaryota; kingdom Metazoa; phylum Arthropoda; class Insecta; order Hemiptera; family Aphididae; genus Pemphigus; species Pemphigus obesinymphae. Next base: position 28,552 of record JAIPRL010003523.1, read on the forward strand.
GATTTTAACGATTTATAAAAACAAATACATTGTACATATTATTATGTATGTCGCGTAAGAAAACGACTCCGGCTGAATTCGCTTCCGACGGAAGATAGGCAATTTTGTTTTTCCACTCGTGTTCACGTGTCACATTTTTGTCCGATAGAACACGCGTATATATATATATATATATATATATATACGTAATATTACGTATAAAATGTGAGAAAAATGAGAAATTAGAAGCTGAGTATATTATAATATAGTATATACATAGTACCCATATAGGTAGGTAACGAAAATTATTACAGCATACATTTTTATAACCGTGTAAATTGTTGTGTCGGGCGAAAATGTTATAGGTAATGTCGCTCGAGATATATACGTATTAAACGTGTAAATACTTTAAGCGCCACAGTAGGATAATAATAATGATGATGATAATAATAATATCTTGAACCGGTGTTTTATAATGATAAGCTTTTTAAATATTTATTTTTGCACTCAGCAAACACGTTTTCGTTGAGATATTTTTATTTTGATTATTTTTTTACGAGTAAAACACTACCTATATAATATTGTTTCCCCACGCGTGTCTGCAAAATTTCGGTCGTCTGCATTATATTATTCCAGTTTATACGGAGATATACGTAGGTACGTGATTGCTATTACCTATACCTACGCTCAACGTATATATTGTATAATGTATATTATATTATAAGGCTTACTTATATAATATGACGATCAATTTTTAAACGGAAATGTTTACCACATCCTATACACATATAGAATATAAAACTCATTGTGTTATCTCTCCCGAAAATACTAGAATACCACGATAGTCAACATGGAACTTGCAACTTTTTTAAGATTTTTTTTTTTTTTTAATTTTCCGGCGTATCATCAAAGGACACGAAAAAAATATTTACGCACGATTAAGTATGTATAAAAAGAAAAAAATATACTGTAATGATAATATAATACTGCAGCCGTATCACGTTTATATACTCATTATATACATAAAAGATCGAGGAATAAAAATATCACAATATCAATAATAATGTTTGTACGGATTTATGACAACACCTATAACGTACCTATAACGCGTTAAATACTCGTTATTTTTTTTTTTTTTAACTAGACGTACTATTATAAAATTAGGTGATTATAGTAAATCTTAATATAAAATATAATTAACAAAAATAATCTCCAAAAATGAAAATGAAAACGAAATCATATCTTTGAGAATCGTCCCGATTCAATGATAATATTATCCGATATTTGCAGATGTTCTCGAACAGCTGTAATAATCGTAAATATACACAGGTACCTACGTAGGTCATTTTTATCAGCGTATATTTTACCATTTAGCACTGATATAATGCGTTTGCAGATGGTATGATTATGAATAACTATGAGGACATGATGGTCTCTGTGTATTATATATATTATATAGGACCTAGTTGAATTTTTAAGATTTGAATTTTTTAAAAGTGAATCTTACAGCAGGTATCATGTGTATGAAATGGGTGAGAATCCTCGTCCTTTATACATATTTTGTATATGTAATACCAATTACCAATGCTTTTTATAATTAAATACGTATGTATGGAGTCGTTTATGTGTATAGATACGAATATTTGGAAATTTTGTTCCAAAAAATTTGTATAGGAAGTGTAATGATGGTTGTGAAATTGAGTAAAATATATATTATACATTATATACCTGATAATGGTAATATTTTGTTTTCCGTACCATTTGATCCTTTTTGAGACATGATTTGCTGAACTTAGTGTAACACTTTTCGTCGAAAGACAAAAAAAATATATGTATAATAATATGTATATATACCTAACCTATACGTTCAAAAGCGGGAAAAAATCTACATCATTATACTTAATTCTTTCTTTGTATTAACTAGTATTTTTACCGTAATTCTTATAATCATTAGAAGTTAAGTGTTGATATAGATACCTACATACAGTTTTAACAGCAAACACTTTTATATATATTATATATTTATATAAAGTTATACATTAAAAATATTTTTTTTAAATAATTTTTAGTTTCTATGAAACAGAAATTTTTTTTGAGCTGATAGTTAAATTAATATTATTTCCATTTTACCTTAAAAATTTAACGAGTTGAAATTACTGTTTGTTAACCATATATTAACTTTAGATTATATAGGGCTTGGGTGAATTTTACTTAACTTATATTAAAGTAAATTTTTATTATTAACGTAATTTTTTGATTTAATAGTTAACATTAGCATAACACTGTCGTTATAGGTACATGCTTCAATTGAAATTCAAATATAATAATTAATTATTAAAACTATTATGGCGTTGGTACCTATATACCATTATAAGTGGGTATTTCGAAAACATGTTACAGTAGGTACGTAGATTTCTAATGGATTTCTAAATGGAAAATGAAAATAAAATAAAATTTTTCCTCTTAACTTTTAAATTCGACTGCATATAATATAGTCGTTGAATTGATTATTGTCTCGACAACTTGTTTTGATCGCTCAATTTCTTTTATACACGTCGTGTCCATATTTTCGCCAACAAGACGATACGTTTTAGTTATAATAGACATTTTGAATGCATTGTCATTTTGTTTTATTTCTCGGGGTTTTTTTTCAGCATAAAAGTTCAAAAAATTGTCCACGAAAAAAGGAAACAATTTCATCTGCGAGGAACAATATAAACACATCTATATACGTATATATATATATATATATATATATATACCTATGTGTGTATATCGGCGCTAATTGCGATTGTTAATTAATTAACGGCATTATGTGTACAAACATATAGCCCTTTGCGGGGGCGTACAATATTATATACGTGTATTGTAATATATAAGAGACGATATGATATTATACGCGCGCACTCGGCCGAATTCGATTGCAAATTTGTTTATATACGCTCGTCATAATGATCCTATTAACCTTTTGTTGCGGTGGAACCGCCGACGACCGACTGCGTTGTTTGATTGCGCTCCAGTGAATATTTATGGCGCACGTTTATATTATAATATTATATTACGCGCGCGCGTTGCGTTTAAAACCGTCGGTGACTGTTGTTTTTAATGTGCCCCCGACCCTTGCATCACGACCGGGTGCATCTAAAGGTCTACCCCTCTCTATTTATATATATATATATATATATATCTCACTCTCTCTCTCTCAAAAAACCAAAAAAAAACAAAAAAAAAAACAACTATAATATCGCCCCTTACTATTAAACTGTAAAAAACCCGGTGAAAATAATTACAGGTAGAAATTTATAAGGTATATTATAACAGGCTCTTAAAATAATAATAAAAAAAAAAAAAAAATTAAAACAAAAATTAAAAGGGTTTAAATGCCAATTTGTTTTTATATCGCGCTTGTTGTACGTATTGAATTTGTATTTGTATTATATATTATATACGTGTAAATATACCAATAATAATTATATTTCTCGGCGGTTGCTGCAGTTGCCAGATGCAGCTGCGGAGCGCGCGGAGTAAAGTTTTCAAAACGGTTCTGTGTATAATATGGCGTTTTTCTGATTGTATTAACAATACTAACTTCCTCCGTAAAGCGTATAACGACAACAATATAATGTTATTTATGTGCATAAACGCCGGGCATGTTCATTTTTTTTTTTTTTTTTATCGTATATGTTTCGAAAAAAAAAAACACATTTCCAATATGTACGGTCATAATAATATTATAATACACTGTCGGTACACCTACATACCCGATAAAATCGAAATTATGCGTTTTTACATCAATAAAAGAACAACAAAAACGGGGAGAAAAAAATGTATACCGTGAAAATGTTTCGAAAATATGTTAAACGGTAGGATCGAATGAGGCACGGAATAAAATATTATTCGAGTCGAGGTTTAGCGATAAAAATGATTGGCGTTTAATTATTAAGTTCACATACAATACAGAATTAAGAGTAGGTATAGGTAACACGCTTATAATATAATACCACGAAAAAGGTGGTACCTACCACAGTTATTGTATAAAATAATAAAAGTAAGTGGCCTCGGCGACGCACAGGACTGCCAGGTCGGGTCAAAAACGCGGCTGTGCTGTGCTAGGCACAGAGGAAACGGTCGTAACGAGGAGGTATTTTATTTTTAACAAATAGAACCTTTTCATACTGAAGGAAAAAAAAATACAATACATATTCTTGGTAGTACCTATTTTATATATTTAATTATTAATTTTACTGAATTTTCTTTGTAACTAGAACTTTTTATAATTCTGTGTAACTCATTCGGTTGTATATATGCACTTGCAGACTCCATTTTGAGATATAAAAAAAGAGCCTTTTTTGCGATTAGTTTAAGTGTAAAAACATAACATCTCGGTACTAATACTATATTCGTATACATGCCGATTTTGAACCAGAAAATTTGTTTCCGGTCATTTTTTTGCCACGACCCATTTGGGCACCGGACACTTTTACCCCGATTCGTACGCCATTTGAATGACTAACTATATGTTCACGTATTTATTTATGTACCTTTGTGACAAAACCTTGCGCTAATGCCGACTATAATAATAATAATAATCATTGATCCAACGATGACGACGTGTAATAAAATCACGACGTTTTATCACTATATTTATTAGTTTGTGTGCGGGGAAAGAAAAAAATTTCGTCCGAACGCGTAACGGCCATCCGTCATCGTGAACGCTGTAACCGATGTTGTTTTATGAGTTATGTAGTAATATTAAATACATACTTAGCTGGTATAATCACTACGTATTAAACACGAAACAATAAGCCACGGCTGGATGTGACGAACGGATAATATTATACGATATGTGCAGTAGCCGTTTGCGGAGGCGTGTACAGCTAGGTCGTGTCTCCATCACTGTTCAATATAATAATAATATAATGGTTGTCCGACGGGGTATAAGAACTAAGACGGTGGTATTCAAAGTCGGTCCTGTGATAAATGTATAAAACAATTATTATCTAGTACTTATATATAGACCGTAGTGACCTATTGGTCCATGTCCCCGGCACCACCACTTTGAGTTTTCGAAAAAAAAACCGCACACAATCGTTTGTACAGCAAATTTTACCGTATGTACCCAAAGTGTAAAAAAGTTCCAAAATTTCCAAATGAGAGTGTGCGTGTCATGAGCATCGCCCACCATGCATTTTTTCCCCAGCACCCCCATTTTAAAACGCTTATAACTTTTTTGCGTTTTTGGTACAAATATGAACGGGGACATGAACCTGTTTATGAACTATTATGTTCATTATAACAATATCGTTTTACATTATTTTCACGGATAGAGAACGCTAACAAATATTAGTTTAACAGCTGTTTCTACGACCACGTTCAATGGCCATGTGATAAGAATTTTAACACGGCTCGTCGGGCAACCGTATTATAATATCTTAAACCGTGTGGTCTCTCTCTCTCTATATATATATATATATATATAATATTATAATATGAAAGGTGGGCCTGAAAGCGTGATGATATTATATTATTGTAATAATATTACATATATTATATTAAAACGTATACTACAGACGAGCTGCTCTGCAGTATAATTCCCGGGGTCTCGACCTAATTGCCGGTTCGGGAAAATTAAATCGCAGTCAAATCACCGGGATGCGGCGCGGCAGGGGGAAAGAGGATTTATACGGGATAACCCGGTTGAGGGGCTCGTATACACGGTTTATATTATAGTTGAGTAATAAAAAAAAAAAAAGAAAAAAAAAAGCGAAATCGAAAACTTCTATATATCCCCTTTAAGTCGTCGCCGGCGGATAGTATCGTATAATATATTATTATATTCGTATTATTCGTATTATTATTATTGTTTTTTACGCACAAAGCGCGCAAAACCACTTTCCCGCACGTCGTCGTCCCACTCTTGTCCGTTCGCAAGATTTTTAAACCCTCTCCTCGTTTAACCGCGCGCGCCATATCCCTTCCCGCGAACATAATACGTAACTGAAACGCACGGGGGCCATGTGGGCTCGGCCGATATGCGGGTCGGCGCCCAACCCCCCACCGACGGTCGTTCGCCCATCGCTAATGTTTTGTCTCGCACGCGGACCGGGCGAGAGCGACTATAATAATAATAATAATAATAATATAGTATATATACGACGAGCGCGTGTGTTTTCCTATCCATTACCGGCACTTCCGTTTAAACAATGGGCTTTTGGATCGCCTCCAAACGGGTGCGCGCGGACGAGTGGAGAAGGAACGATAGACACGGTGGAGATAAAAGCGACCGAGAGAGAGAGAGAAGGGACGAGAATCGCGCGGAGGGATATATATATATATATATGTTTGTGTGTGTATTTAAGGGAGAAAGGGTCCCTGTATATGTATATACAGAGTGTGCGATGAGCGTATATCGATTGCGGACAGTATATACGGGGTATGGGTAACGCGATCCCGTTTGAAAATATCCAGTGACAACGGACCGACCGCGCGAAAGTACAATGATAATAATAATAATAATAATAATAATAATATATACTATATACCGACAAGCGTTGTCCGCGGCTATATACGGCCGGTGAAAAACGACCCGTCAAAAGTTTCATCCCCCCGGTGGCGCAGTCGACCTTTTAATTTACAAGCCGACAGGTGTCAATGGTAAACCGTAATATCGGATAAATGAAAAAAATTAATTCATCTTTTGACCGGGAAATGATATAAATAATATATTATATTATATATTGTATAGGTGTATATAGGTGGTACGGCCGTACCGATCCAGTCGTTCGCCCGTCAACGGATTCGTTTGTTTAATAATGATATTAGCATAATGTACGAGATTTCGAGCGTATTTATTTTTTCACGGATGATGGGGTTTTTTTTTCCGTTTTTAATGGACGCCGTGCGCCGGGATCACGTTTTGAAAACGTCGGACACATAACGCAGTAAACGAAAAATATTTTATATTCTCTCCCGCACCACGTTTCCTCCCCCCCCCCCACGGGGGCAGCCAACTGCCGCTGACCGCGACACCGCGAAAACCTTTTAACGGCGAAATGCGTTTTCAACGTGCTCGTGATTTTTCGGTCGATTACAATAATACATTATTATTTTATATATGCGTGATAATACTACCTAGGTATATCATACGTACGATCGAAAAACGATGGTAAATGTTTCGTAAAAAACATCCGTTTACAATAATATTGTTATACTTTTATATCAGGCCTGATAATATTTCCCCCCGTTGTATTTCCCTCGGGGTCCAACTTCCGAGTCCTCTAAAAAAATTTTTATAAAACCTAAACAAATATGATGAAATTTATTAACTTTCCAAAAGCAATATTGCAAAATCGGGGTATATTATTATTGTTTTTAGTATTTATTAGGTACTGTATTATATTATATAATATTTTAAATAAACGTTTTATCTCACTCTTCATTCATAGATTTTTTTTTGTAGAAAATAGGATCTAGTTTTGTACTCACAAATTGTAATTTTTAAATTTCCTTGAAATTCTGTAAGGCTAGAAACACTTGCACCGATTTTGTATGTATCTCAGTAGATTTATTATAAACTTGAGATATATATATATACGAGTATATATATATATTTGTTTTACAAATCTTGAGCAATTTATAGAAAGAATTATAAATTAATATATTTTTTTAAAAAATCTGTATATTAGGTATGATACACAATAACCACTTCGGTATAAGTAAAATTAATAATTTTAGGTTTTAACATTTTAAAAAATTACTGCAAAGTTGATCGTTTGTTACTCTAACTTATATAGTGACGACTAATGAACAATACAAGACCGACCAAGACCAAAACTCGATATTTTGGCGTTGAAAATGTTGAAATATCGTATATAAAATATTTAATATTGTATGTATAGAAACGAACACGATTTCGACATTTATTAACGTTTGTTTAAATTTTGATATTTTAATCGGTCGTACTATAAAACACCGCACTTGAAAAATAATTGTCGAGTATTAACGTAGTGAGGCCCGAGAGTTTAAAAATATTTAGATTTATGCGTTTAAAAAGTTTATGTGAGTTCTTAAATAAAATTTATATAAGATGAAATTGCGAGAATGAATATATATATTTATAAGAAAATAGAAGAATATTTTCATCATCTCGCGGCGCTTTCGCCCTCATTCTTTCGCAAAGTTTAAATGGTCGCAACTCGCGCAAATCGCTCGTTTAAATTGGATTTTGGTTCCGAAATTCTCGGGGAAACGCTAAATGTTATACAGTAAACTGAAAATAAGTACTTTTTTAAATCTTTTAGACGCGCGTGGAAATAATATATTATAGGGGAAACAAAACTCGAACAATATATTTTAAATGACATTTCCCAATAACTTTTCGAGTTATTCCCTGCAAATAACTCTGCGTTGACAAAATATTTCCACTAACACAGATTATATGTTCGTATATTTAAGTGCAATCAACAAATTGTCAAGCCATTTAAAATATGTTTTGGATTTTTTTAGACGAAATTGTTTATTAATTACACACTGATTTCGAAATATTTCACGGGGTAGGTACTTTTATATATATATTATGGTTACCACACATTTAAATAGAAATTAAAATACTAATAATAATAAAGTAAAAAAGTGCAATAAATTATTATTAAAAAATATTGCAATATTAATTTTTAGTTATTTTTTGCGATTCTTTCAGTCGTGAAAACAGTCTATTTAAACGGGAAAGTATTAGAATTTTCGTTTCTAAATTGGATAAAATTTTAAATTTTGGTATAAGAAAATAAAAAGTTAGGAAAACTCGCTCTACAAGCGTGCTATCTAATCTCCCTAGTAACCAAATCAATACAATCGTAACAATATATATATGTACTAGTAACTGCAGACGGACAGAGACGGATAGACGGACGGACACAACGGGGATATAAGGTGTCTAAACTTATTTTAATTATAAATGTAAAAATACATATTTAAAAGACTGGATCATTTATTTTCATATATATTATAATAATTTTATTACGCATTACTAATTAACATATTAATTTGTGATAAGTTTTTATGATTTTTTTTTTGGAAAATTCAATAAAAATATTTATTTATGTTTATAATGCAGAAGATAAATTACACAGAATTGGTTCGGATATCTGTCGCCGGACATACTAAAAAAAAAAAAACAAGTTATTCTGTTTGTAATAAGTGCGTATATCATATACATTATACATAGGTACCTATATTATATTGATTATATATGGTCATCACGTGGTCATATCTATAAACACGAGATTCTATACATTTTTACCATTAATTAAATTATCCAAATAAATATATTATGGATTTTTTATTACATATAATTTTATTTTATCTCATGCGTAGTGTTTAAAAAATGTCTAATTACTAAGTTTCACGAAAATTGAGCGGTTTTTTTTAAAAAATTTTTAGTATATTATTTCTAAATAATCTCCTTTTTGTACAGCTAATTATTTTGTTCGAATTTACGTTTTAAGTAAGTTTTTTTTACCTTCCAAAAAATTTGCAGTTTACACAGCAGTAAACTGTTATGTATATATATTTATACATAACGCGTATTAATTAAATCTTCATTAATTCATGCGGTTGTATGCAATAATAAACTATAAAAGGTTTTCGAATTACACGGCTAATAACAAACGCGTGAGTACAGTAAATTGTTAATTAATGAACTTAAAAGACCCATCTGCATATATTAATGTATAAAAGTGGATATTTACACATATATATATTATATAAGTGTAATGTGTATATATGCATTTTTTTCATAAAACGTCTTTTTAACTCGAATAAATTAATTCATTAATTCGTGACGATAAAAAAATTACCTCGTTTTATGCAACCATAGACACAATAATATTTATAATACTTACCTTTGAATTCTTACGTCATGATGAATTATTTTAAAGATTTGTTGCATTATTTTATTATTATTATTTTTTTTTTTTGTCAGTGATAATTATCTCATTTAAATATAAAATACAAATTAATTGACATTGTATAGCTGCAAGTATATACAAGATTATAATATGTAAAAGAATATTCTCGTTTTATTATAATTTAACAATTCGATTTATTTAGTAGATTATACTTATAATAATTGGTCAAGAAGTATTATAAAAAAAAAAAAATGTATATATAGGTATTTACATTATGTATATACCTAATAGTTTACCATGTCCGGTTTTGCAAATCAATCGTTATAATATTATTACGATTCGTTGATTCGGTTTCAAAAATATTAACGTATTAATTTCCAATGTATAGATTCTGTATAATAATACATTAAGCATTAAGTAATATTAAAAATTTATATTTTGGATTAAATATCGTGCGAATAATGTGATATCATTATATTATGTTAATTAATCGAAATCAATGGGATCCTAACCGAATATTATACTAATTAATACCACCATAATTGTATATTTTTCTGGGTGTTAAAAATCGACGTTAGATTAATAATAATTTAATCTGGAATTATTTAAATATAATAGTATAATATAAATACACTGAAATTCGATAAAATGCACGTTCTTCTGCCGCTATAGAGGTGTTCGTTTTGGGGTTTAGTTGTTTCAATAATATACGCAGAGCGAAACGAAATAATATTCATATATAATTTGACAAAATCTATTCTGTCCGTCGGCAGGTATTGGTTTTTAGTATTTAAATCCAAGTTTTATTCGACATCGGTTGTTGCGCCATGCGTCTGTCGCATGAAAATAATATAAAATTATTTATAGCATGACATTATTATATAGACTATATATACAATATTTGGGCTACACGTCTTTTGGTAAACCGTATTCGTCTATAGTCGTATTAATATAATTCTCAATTATCTTTAAAACCTTCAAAACACTAGGTGTTTTATATTATTATACGATTTGACGATAAAATTGTATACGGTCGAATATAATATATATATATATATATAATATGTATTGAAAAATACCTCTGAAAGTCGAAACTACGACTTGAGAGAAAGAAAAAAAAAAAAGAAAGAGTAAAAAAAAATATAAACGAATTTTCGTGCGCGTCTCGAGTTTGCGGCGTTTTTATACCGTCTATAGTCTTTACAACTATACACGCGCGCGGTTATCGTTTGCCCAAAAACGGTTATAGGACTATTATTATACACGTAGGTACCAATGTATATATATATATATATATATATATAGTCTATATACCGTAATAATTCCGGCAAACTTTCGACATATTTTCGAAAAGTTTTACTATATCCAAAAATACGATTCAAAGTTTAGATAACAATAAAGTAGTTCTCGTCTTCACCTATATATATATATATATATACGCTGCCCTGCGAATCCCCTACAGTCTCCTATATATACATTATAGTTTCAGACGCGGTTTAGTTCTTCGGTTCGAATATTACATAAACGTGTACACGCGTACACTGTAGTGCACTGTAGCCAAGGGTGGATTATCAGGTTACAACACCACCCCCAACAAATGACCATTGACATTCGGTAAAAGAACGTAATTCAGTCTATCGGGGGTATTTTTTTCTCCCCGAACATTGGTATAGTCGAATGGGGTTAGTTGCACTGACGATAATTTTCGTATGATCATAATACGTCTCTCAGCTTATCACGATTATTATTGTTATCTATACTATTTATTTTGATTAAATATGTTCGACTCTGTAAACGTTAAACTTATTTATATATCACTATATCGAAAATACTGCAGATAAGACCGAATCTCTCGGGATAATTGATAAATATTGTATTTCATTCCATGACAACTCGTACCGTTCTCGAATTCGTTCATGTTGCTGGCATAGGTACCGTGTTATTTTGTCATGATTATACCGATATACGACGATTGAAAGTGATGACAGAACTCATAATGGATCGTCGACCACAGACGACCGCGGTGCACACGTGCGCCTACATAAAACACACTATAAATACTACAGATTATAGGTATACCTATACCTATACTTAACTATTTTATTTCAGGTGTAACGTCGACGAATACGCGGAGGGGTCGCCGGTCGGAAATACAAACGGTTTTTTTCTTTATCGTTATTATTATCTCGATTTTTTTTTTTTTTTTCGTTTCCCCCCCGTCGTCATCTCAGTGGTTTTTACGATTATTATTATTATTATTATTATTATTATTATTACGTCGGCGGCGGTGACGCCTGCGTTAAATTGGCTCGATTTGTCCGAGGGTCTTACGGTATACGTATACACGCGTAAATAGGCTTATATTATATATACAGATAGTAATGGCCAATATTTTCAGGGGGTACGAGCTAGTGCGGGTGGCAAATAATAACTACACGCACCTATATAATATATAATGTATATAATATGGTGGCGATGATAGGAGATGTGCTGGTGTTACGACGATTACGCCGTTATGCTATACGCATTGACACGAATAAAACGCACACACGAAAAAGTGGGTTTTCTTTTCGAACAAAAATATTGCGGTCAATATACGCGAAATATACGGGAAAAAAACTCCGAGCACGTGATAAGAAAGAATATGATACGGAGATAAATAACAACATCGTACGCGAAGCGAACCGTCCTGCGACGTTCATCCGTTGTATATACAAATATCATAGATAATAAGCAATGGATAGGCCATACTCAGTGCCGGTTCTAGAGAATTTGTCGTCCGGGGCAAAAATAATTGTAGCGCCCCTTTTTCAATTTTAACAAGCAAAGAAAAAAAAAAAGTTCATTCGTCAATTCCTATTAAAAAGTGATCGACCCCACTTTCAAAAGCGGAACGAAAAGTTTAAATATTTTTACATTTTGCTAATTTATGACATAAATTAGTAATTACAAGTTAATAATAATTGTTATAAAAGTTATTAATTATCATTTCGAAAAAAATATAACACACAAAGCATCGGTAAAAAACTTTGTATTTTTTCATGAGATATCGGTTATCACCATACAAGATCAAGGGCATGTCTATACGCAGGACATTAGAGCAATACCTTATCATTTTGTTATTATCGCCCATAAATCCAATTGGCGATTCCCCTTTCAAGTGAAAACCTGTATTTAAATTTGTTTTCTACCAATATGATGTACAAACATTTTAAAATTATTGGTTTATATAATTTGACATGTGTTAACAAATTACGACAATGTTTTTCCGACTTTGTTATAATAAAAACGAAACCGAGTTAAAAATAACTGTATTGAAAATATATCGAAAATATTTTTTATATTAATGAAATAATTTTTAGAGAATTGCCAGTTAAATGTATGGGTGGATAAGTGATGACGACAAAAAGATAAGGATGAAGATGGTGTTGCTCTAACGTCCTGCAGTGTCTAGACATGCCCCGTATAGATATCAAGGCGGCAATTCATGGAACAAAAATATATTTCTTGCCGAGTAGGATGGAAGATATTATCATTTTGATATTGCTATCTTTCTCCTCTGTTCAGGAACGCTACCCGGCTGTAATACAACCCGTACACGCATATAGCCCGTCCATTGTGCGTGTTGTCTATGACAAAATATACACTCACGTGTGTGTGTAAAGCGCGTGCATGCGAGTACGAGAAAACCGAAAAATTATAAGGTCACATCCGTCGTCCCACAGCTCCGAACGATCCGGGACGGAACGAGAAACCGTTGATCCTATATATACTATAGTATGTATACACGGGCCCGGCGGTAAAGGCGGACGTAAAATATAATAATAATAATAATAATATATACTATTATAACGCGACTCGTGTTTTTCGAGTGCTCTCTCGCCTCGCCGGTACAAAATGCGGTCTGGTGCGGAAAACTATTGTATCGCGAGCAGCACGCGCGCGTACACCAGGCCCACCATCGCCCCACCGGAGTCATAAATTATTCATGTGGCCCGTTGGGTTTTGGAGGAGTATAAAAAAAAAATATATATTTATATATATATAAAAAATAAATAAAAACGTTTTCCGTCTTGCCACCGTGGCGGTTGTTTATTTCCAACATGTTCGTACGTCATCGTATACCCGGTATACGGTAGCTGATCTCCTGCTCCTATTACCGCTGCCTCCGCGCCGCCTAAAAGAGTTGTATATAACGCGAGTAGTAAGACAACAGGCCGCCCCCGCCATGGTGTTCCTCCGTCCGCCGAATATTATTCGTATTCGACGATATCGTATTTCATCCGCCGAGTTCTTTTTTTTTTCCCCTTTCACACCTCTCCCCCTCCCACCATCGCCGGTTACATTAACCCCGTGTTTCTGCCGCTTCCGCAAACGCGACGACTTCATCATGAAAAATATAGTGTATATTCGTCAACACATACCTATTGTACGCGTTACGGGCACAATGTAGAAAATTCGGGGCATTGCGTATACAATGCCCGGGCAATTCCATACAATGACCGGACATTATCTATACAACGCCCAATGTATGTCGGGCAACGTAAACGATGAAGCATTTATTAAGTCGATAAACTAGAATTATTATATACGAGTAGGTACTGCGTGCGTAAACTATACAACTCGTACCTATATAACTTACTATACCAGTAAGCACTGCGTATACTATAAAAACTACTTTTAAAAATATTTTATGAAATTTTCCCGAATTATTATAATAACTCATTTTTTTTTATCATTTTAATAAATAATGAAATTGGGATAACGGAAGGCCGACTTTACAAATGTATACAGTCGTAACCAATTCGTAGTTTGTAAAGAATCCTTTTGAAATATTAAACATATACCTCAAACAATTATTTCAATGAGAGACGCTGCCCGTAAATATTCTAATTTAGGTGGTCAAGGCTACGAACGATGTACTCGTGCGCAAAAATGTAAAACACGCAAGTTCAAGCACAAAGCGGAAAGCTATGCACATCAAAATGTCATTCAAATAGTGCATGTGACAATAAATAATAACAATAATATTTATAATATAATTTACTTTTATTTTAATTCTAATAATTATATTACGTTAATAAAATATTTTCAATTCATAATAGTAATAATTCGCAATAAAAATATCATTTTAGGTACCTAATCTAATGACAGTTTATGTACTTTTGATATTGTAATGTATATACTTTCTAATTAACATTGCCCGTCATTATATACAATGCCCGTTCATTATATACAATGCCCGTTCATTATATACAATGCCCGAATTTTCTACATTGCCCGTAACATATACAAACCGCAGACTTAAACGTCTCCAAAACCTCGTTCGTAAATTTATTTCATGGACTGTATATGAGTATAATATATTAGGTATATCTAATATGTATTTAATTTAAAATGCCGTTATTATATGTAATGTTCTTGTTTCGTACCCGAAATTCGCGACCATCTGATGTGCGGAAAACGGCAGATAAATACGGAAACGTGGAATATGTTAACGTTGGGTACGAAACCGAAATCGGAGCTATAATTTTAAGACAATATAAATATTGCAATTTTATATTTCAGTAGGTAAATAAACGCTAAATTCTTTTTATATGTATTTTGTACACACCACGTCCACTCGCCGTATACCAATTATAGGGCATGTACCTAGCTATACGTATACCTACTCATTCCGATACGTTTGCCCGACGATTTTCACGGTTCGAGAAACAATCGTGTACCCACCACCCGTGTACTCGTATATATTATATAATGTATTATTATTTGAAAACAACGAGGACCGAGGTGGTTAAAAAGCGCGTGTTATACATTTTTCGCGAAACGTTTTCAATGCGTTTTGAGCTCGACAGAGTTGATTCGGGGAACGGTAATGATAATAATAACATAAAAAGGAAACAACCGGAGTGGAAGTTACCAAAAAGGCACGAAAAAAAAAAAAAAAACGGAAGATGGAACAAAAGTATAACACGAATTGTATAATGCTCGGCGTGTACACTGCGTAGTGTTGTCGGGTGCAGTAGACGTATAATTCCGAAAAGCCAAGTGTACTGCAGGGGTTTTTGTATGTGCCCCTGACCTAAGCCTCGACAGAGCAGCTTAAACCAGTATATATATATAATATGTTATATATAACTGTAAAATATACGCAATATAGCGCCGCAGTGCACCGCGAAGTCACATTAATCTGGTGGCTGTTTATAAATCCACCTCAATCCCCTCACACTGCACCCGTTCGAGTTTTGCTAATTAAAGAGACCCGACAACAATCCTTTCCACCGGCGTTTTATTTAATTCCGTCCGGTTGACGGATCGTCGCCGCAGTACCGATTTTTTTTTCCGTCTCTTTTTTTTCCGCATATTCCATCCATTTCTCTCTTTCTCATTTGCCTGGTACGCGGCATATACGGTTATGTAGCCGAAACATACTATATCCGTATATATTACTATATTATCATCATAATATATAATACAATAACAGCTCAAGTGAAATTCGATAATAATTTTAGATTTTTTGATAAATTTCCCGTAACACCGTTCGAACACGATAGTATAAATATATGGGTAATTATATCCACGTGCGGCCGCAACAATTCAAAAATTGAATTTTGCATATAGCGGTCATAAAAAATAAAAGATAAAAATTGATCTCGGCTACACCAGTTACACTTAACGCGATAACGCGTACAAGACTTACAATACTGCGTATGATTTTCGAATAATTTAACAATTATTATATAATTTTACAATTTCTCGGTCGTTGGGACCAAATCGATTTACGGCTCTTTTCTGTGATTCTTCGATTTACCGGCTATTTAGTAAAATCAGACTTCGTCTAGATACTGTTAATATTATATTAAAGTTTAATATCGAGGAAAAGGTTCAAACACTGAAGTGCTGCTACAAAAGTCCGTCTTGGCGAGAAATATTATGACCGATAGTACAGCGCTTGCTTTTTAATTCTATTTTTTTTTTTTTATCGTGCTCATCTAATTTTCTCTTTGAATAATTATCATTTTTAATTTTCAATTTTTTCATATGCTCGAGATATTTTTGTCACTTTACACTTTCATAAAAGTCAGAATCTTTACTATTTTAGATTTTTAACGAGGGATCTAGTAATTTTACAGTGATGTTAATTTATTATTTTCTGTGAGTAACTCTTCGACCTGGAGCTTTTTCGATAGCAACTTGGTTCTAGTTGGTACTTTTAACAGATAGTTTCTCCTTTCACTAAAACTAATCCTGATTAACGTATTACAGTATGAATCCAGATTGACGTTTTTTATATGAATATTTATGAATGTGGATTAACGGATTAGACGACGAATCCGGATTAACGGAGTGCACGACTATATTTCGCACGAGATATCACCGGAAACTGGAATATATTACCACTTTTACGAAATACGCGCAAAACAAACAAATTATAGCAACCGCGATCGAAATACAGGCGGACCATATTAATGGTATTTGGCTTTCCTATGAGTTGAGACCATATTATATTGACGGATTGAATGTGTAATCGGATGAAACGAAACTAGAATCCGGATAGTGTATTTCAGTCCGGATCACGGATTGCGGCCAAACGAATTCTCGGCACTTGCGTGTATACGATGGGCCCATCATTATATGTATATATACAGTGCTCGAATTGGCAAAACAAAAGTAGGGGGACTCTATTTACTTTTAAAAAAAGAGCGTCCTCATCACTTATACACTATTACACAATTTTAGCATA
>JAIPRL010003524.1:0-15240 GCA_025469235.1 Pemphigus obesinymphae
CATCTGCAAACAACATGCACCATGGTACCTCCCCCTGTATATCCTTTGTTATTTCATCCATTACCAGGGAAAATAAGTAAGGACTCAAAGCTGAACCCTGATGTACCCCTACTCTGACCCTAAAATCATCAGCTTCTCCACACACACTTCTCACTCT
This sequence comes from Pemphigus obesinymphae, assembly GCA_025469235.1. Lineage (NCBI taxonomy): Eukaryota > Metazoa > Arthropoda > Insecta > Hemiptera > Aphididae > Pemphigus > Pemphigus obesinymphae. The sequence continues at coordinate 158 of JAIPRL010003524.1, forward strand.
TGTACTCACCCCTTCATACATATCTTCAATTATGTTCACCTACACCTTTAGTAATTCTTTCTTCATTAATGCCCACTTTAAGATCTCCCTAGGAACCCTATCATAAGCCTTCTCTAGATTAATAAATACCATACACAATTTATTTTTGATTTCTCTCTACTTCTCTACAATCTATCTCACACAAAATATTGGCTTCATTGTTGACCTCCCAAGCATAAACCCAAACTGATTTCTAGTAACAGTTGTATCACCTCTTACACTTTGGTACTGTATTTAGTAAATAACAAATATACATGTATTTAAAAAATCACGATTTTTTATTGCACTAGCACTGCACGTTCTATTTATGTAACATGATTATGTTAACACTATTATGCTAAAGTATTTTTGTCTGCTTTGGAAAACTATTTATTGACTGTTAGAAGCAGGTTTTTCTTCTTGGCTTCAGTCTTTTAGGTTGGGAGGTATTCATGGGTAAAGACGTATAGCAATACAATGGAGAGACACACTTGAAAGAAACCCTCTACTTCCCTTGATTTAATATAGAATTGCGTTTTAAACATAGGTATTTTCAGGGCATAAATAGCTTTAGCCCTAAAACTTAATTGGTGGACCACCCAAGTGGAGGTCGAAATTTGAATCTTAGTTGAGAATTGCCAAGAAATAGTGTGGAGAGTTTGATAAGTATACAATAATCTCCTCCGCTGTTCTTTTCCCAAGACATTCAGATGTTTATAATATAGAAAAAAAGGGGGAAATTATCTGTAACAAAAACAAAACAACTACCTCTAATTGATCTAATATTAACTGCATTATAAAAGGATAAATTATAGGTTAAGTTTTTAGAATGCAATTATTTTGTCTTCTTAACATAAAACTTTATTATCCATCTAATTTTGTAGATTGTACCTACTCTCCTTACTTTTTTTAACCAATTAACTAAAAACCACTTTTCTTCTACATTCTTGATCAGATCTATGATGTTCAATGGCACAATTTTAAATAAATCATTAAGCTTGTATTTAAATGTATCCTCCTTTTCAATCTAGGACTTACTACTACGTTTTTAATTTTTTCTGATGACTTCTTCACTATAAACGTAATTTTTTCACTAAAGTAACAATGTTTTTCCTTTCTTTGGTTAAAATTCGGACTTTTGTCAATATTCCATAACATTTGTGGCAGCTAAAAAGGCAGAATCAATCACTCATTCATTACATTCCAGCATTCGAAAGTAAACGAAGCTTAAAATTTAACAGTGTGAAGGAAGTTATGCTCCAAGAAAGTCATTTCCCGGTTTTCATACCAAAAATATCAGGGCACCATTATTGTTCACTAATTTTGGTGTCATATTAACAATACACGAGCACAAAACCACAAGAAATCACTGTGCATACACCGTGCAGGATTCAATTTGCTCCGACGTGTATGTGTTTGATGTAAGGTTTAGCGTAGCAACAATAAAGAAGTTTTATTTACATGAAACGTTCAACCTTTTATTTGTTTAATTTGGATATTTAAGTGGTAGTTTTGTTTACGGAGACTGTTTTTCGATGCTATTGTATTGATTTTGTATTAGGAGTTGCCTACTTCAGCTTTAAAAGATTTCATTCGTGTTGAGGCTATAGTCAGAGTGGACAGAAAATTGTCTGCATTTGCTACTAACCTTCTAACACTAAAAGGAAAGTTTTTAATACACAGTCCGATCATATTTTAAACTTTTCCCAAAAAGTTCACTTTTTGAGACAGCCTATTTTACCTACATATTACACATCGCACTGCTGTATTGTTGGTTACTGCTGGTAGCCGATTAGTCGCGGCTATAGATTATATAATAGTGGACGCTACAAACTCAGTCTAATGTGCACACTTGAAAAATACATGTACAATGCACCATTTAATCAGGCGAAATTTTATTCTCTCCAGCGAAAAATACACCATGTAAATTATTTAGTATAGCACAAAAAACTAGTTTGAACCACCAACTATGTATATCTAACTATTCTGTGGTCGTATTTCGTAACGACGTTTGTCGTTTGGTACAGTTGTTATTTACCTATTTTCAGATTTTATAGGGATATCACTTATTTAGATTATATGGGCATAAGGTAAATTGAACTATGTTTTATATGAATGTAGGTATGTTCTTAATATAATGAATAATAATTTTAGTGAAAATAACATAATATAATATTGTTATAAATCCGAAGTATTTTTTGGTTGTACACCATCAGATATTTCACCCACAAGCCTCTACTGTTTAAATATTAAATAAAACAAAACAATCTCCAAAATATCATCAACTTTTAAAAATAATTTTATCAATTATTTAGGTATAAACCTTTATGATCATTCATTAATTTTCTATATACTTGCATATATATTGTATATAATTTATTCTATTGACCTAATAGTTTATTAATACACATTATAGTACTAAATTCTACTTTATCACATTAAAAACAATATAAAGCTTTTTATTGTTATTATTTTGAAAAATTTCAATATTATTCTCTACGCTCTTTTACGTGTACAATTAATTTCTAAATTTGTTCTGCTGTTATTAATACTAGCATATTTATACTACGTTATTTATTTTACTATTTTTAGTTAAAAGATTTATAAAAGAGGTCATTAAATTATCTTTTATATTTTTGCTCATATATTAACATTCCGTTTCATTATATTAATATTGTGTAAAATTTCTATCGGAATGTCCACTTTATATTTTATAGACCAAAAAAAAATTAAATTAAATGTATTATAGTGTTATTCTTATACATATTTATTTTGTACAATAAACAAAATAATAATTAATAAGCTCATATTATAATTATTATTAATTATTATCATATTATAATAATTATTATAAATTTAGTTGTATTTTAACTGCCTCAAAAATATTTTTTTATCAACATTTTTAGTATATTTTAATATTATTTATATAAGATTACTTTTAGCATATTGTCTATTAATCATAATAAAATAAATGCACAACGTTTTGTGTAAAACATCAAAAAATTTTCTTGTGTGCCAGAATAGATAAAGTTTTATTTTCCTGACAATTATCCTTTTGAATTTTTATAGCTACTGCAATCACTATTTATTAAATCCATATTATAATTATGAATTCTAATCAGAAATAACATTATATAATGTTTTAAATTATAAAACCTAAGTAGAAACAAATATTTAAATTATAATTTATTATTTTCTTTCAATAAAAAAATAAATAACATTTTTAAATAAGACAATGTTTTAGATAAATTATAATTATTTATCCAGATAAAATAAAAATTAAGTAAAATACTATATGGGCTCCACTCTGATATTAAATTTTAAACTATAAGCTAAAATTATTTTAAAAAATGTACTTATACCTATAGTGCCATTTAACAAAACAAATTGTTTTCCGTTATTGAATAATAATGACATGGTTACGAGTTATTTTATTATAAAACGTCTATAATAGTACATATAAATATATCTAAAACGTATTATTATATTGATCGTTAATTAAAACTTATAATGGTGTATTTTGTTTCAATGTTAATGACAATAGATAAATATAAATCTATTTATTTGGTCCTATATTATTTCTCGTTAACAACACTCGATGTATGTTTTATAGTCACACGTATTCTGTTTGAACGGGACTAAATAAATAATTATAGGTAAATCCGTATGACATACATATGTGTATACTAGTATATGTTGTAAACAATAATAATACCACCGCAAGGAAATTAGATTTTCTAAGAATATAAACTTAATTAAACATTGATTAAGAGAACGCTGAATAAATTTAGAAGGGCTGTTACAGCCCCTCTCCACTTAGAAAATAAGTAGGAAAATTATTAATAATTCCGGGGATCACTCGGCAAATAAGATACCACCTCACTAATATTTCATAGAACCAAACCTGAGAGGATGGCATACTAAAGATTTTCAGTGGTAAATATAATATGTTCGAAATAAATGAAAGAATATTAAAAATAATTAATTAAGTAAGAATGGTCATTTTAATTTAAAAAAAAAAAAAAAAAAACAGATTTATTTTAAAGGAGATTAATGTAGTATTTAATATTAGAAGCATTGGAAGAATAATAGCCAAAATAAAAAGATAAAACAGAAAAAGGAATAAAGTTTGACGATAGGAAAGAAAGAAACAATCGGAAATAATATGATAAATGTCACAGGAGAATTTTTCAGGACAATGAGTGTACCTCAAGTTGAAGAGCTTATGGCAATAAGAAAATAATTTACAGGAAAAATAAAGTATTACGATTAGGCCTAGTTGAAAATGGACATAAATTATGTGTTTAGTATGGAGAATCCCCTCATGATCATGAAAGTCCATAGACAATAAGGGATGATTGGTTTTATATGTGTATATACCAAGAAGCATAGTTTTGTTGATTTATTAACTCAGATTGGCAGCAATTTCACAAGAAATTATGGTACATAGGTATAAAATCTGGATAAAATTTCAGTTGGATAAAATTGTAAAAATTAATAACGGCATTTGCCAACTTGTCCACCAAAACATTGTTTCTACCTTCAATATTCATCTGAAATATGTAAATAAATATTTTACTGGTAAAATTGTCATTCTTCCTAAAGTTAATCCTTAATACCTAATAAATTGCTTAATATTAAATGTGAAAAAATCTTATTTATAATGGTATGATGTATGAGAAAAATATATATAATTTTTTTCATGATTTATAATTTTATCAAACTTTTATTATTTCTTTCATTAATGTCTGTTCAATACTTTACTATAATATTGAATGTGTCATTTAAACTCATTAAGTATTGTACTCCTTTGTCTATCTTTAACTTGGCCTTTCTAAAAGTCTCTTTCCACTCGATTGTTCCACCTTAAACCTATAAGATTTATTTCCACCCTCCCCCCCACCATACATTTCCTGCCCAGTTTTTGAAGACGAACAAAACCATAAGAATAATTAATTTAAATATTTCGTTATTTGTATAGTGTATCTATATTTTGTTACTCATTATAACTTGATATGAAATATATAGGTATATTTATTATATTATATACCCAAAGTCACAATATTATACACTTTTATTTTGCGTATACGTATTTCAACAACTAAATTGTCATCTTCAGCGCGTACCAACAACGAACCGTCTACGCGCTGAAGATGACAACTTAGTTGTGGAAATACGTATACGCAAAATAAAAGTGTATAATATTGTGACTTTGGGTATTTAATATAATAATTATAAATAGTCACAAGTGCTCATATATTTTAATATATTGGTATATGTTACGGTCAATGTAGACAATTCGGGGATTTTATACAATGCCCAAAATATAATAATAAATAATGCCCGATAGGGCAATGTAAATTATGCAAATTGTGAAGTATTATGATGTAATATTTGTCACTTAACACTTTAGTTTACAATATTAAAAGTTTATAAACTATTATTAAGTTACCTTAAATTATATTGCTATTACAAATTATTATTATTATACATTTAAAATATTTTATTAACATAATATAATAATTAAAATTAAAATTAAAGTAAATTATTTTATAAGTATTTATGTACCTACCTATTAATATTGTCATTATTTATTATCGCAAGTTAAAGTTACGTTTATGTTAAAAATTAAAATGAAATAAAGTTATTAAAATTAATTTAATTATTATACTATACCGTTAACATTTTCGATTTTATAATTTTTTGCGGTAGTGGAAATAGAATTAAGAGCTCTCTTGAGATCTTCGTCAGGGTTAAATTTACATACTATCCTGTTTGTTAGTAACATACTTTTTAGTCCAATTTCAGCTTGTATATTGAACATCGCTTCATACGGTGAGAATTTTATTTTGTGATGTAATAAATGACTTTTCATAAATTGAATACATTTTATACCCTTACTCCATTTTTCGGTACTGTTATCCTGCAACTAAGTAGCAAAGATATTTTCAATGACCTGGTTAGCTCGTTTGACTAAACCTTAACACTACATGTGACGAGGATTACCATGGACTATTTTGAGTTCTAGCCACAATTTACAAATTTTAATTACTACTTAATTTGCAAATTCCCAACCGTTATCAGTCTGTCAAATTGCATGCAAGAAGTTGGAAAATGTCCAGTAATACGTAAGCCACTTCTTCAGCACGTTAGTGTTTTAGCGGATGGAGTATTACATATTTTGTAAGATGATCCTGATAAATTAATATAAACTTCTGTTCAACAACTTATATTTCAACTTATTTAAACTGTTGATAGTGAGAATTAATTTCGAAAAATATAATTGGTTTTATATTTTACCCTTTTATCTGTACTGCTTTTTTTACATGATTTGCAACTATTTAAGTATACCATTATTATGTCTAGTTACATTATTATATTTTTTATGAATTTTTTTTATAAGAACGACCAAATACGTTATACTTAGTTGTATAATAAGTTATAGTTTATGAACATTGATTTTTTAAATTAAATTAAAATTTTTAAATATTATCGTAAAAAACTTCACAATTAACATTGCCCGAATTAACCTTGGGCATTGTATAGAATGCCAAAAATTTTTACAATGCCAGTAACATATCTACATATATATATAATGAAATTTTACCCAATTACAAACATTTTTAATTATGTCAAAATATAGTAAGCATAACATAATATAATAGTATAATAATAAAAATATTCACATAAATTGTGCATATACGTTATATGTATATGTCTTAAAGTATGAGAGAGTTCATATTTAGAATTTAATTTTATGATCAGCTATAATCGTAATCAAAATATTTATGTTGATAAAATGTAACGTACGTATCTTAAGACTCACTTAACTATTTAGAGGAAGAATAATAAAAGTTTTAGATTCTAATACTTATAACAACATTTTATTAGTCAGAAATAAATATGAAGATATTCTGTGAAACTTTAAATGGTAAAATTGATTGTTCGAGAAATTATTAGGACTTTTACTATGTACTGTTCTCCTCACTTCGTTCTTGGGTGCTGTTTTTTCACCTTATCACTATAACACTATGGATCTAGTACTTATACCGATTCTATGTAATGAGATTTTATTGCAAATACATTTTGTAATTTACTAAAAATATCTATCCAATTTTAGATTTTTGACTGAAAATTAATCGAAATTATTTTGGGAGTATACATAATATATAGCCCATCTTTAGACTCTGATACCATAAATCCGATAATTGATCATAATAATATTAACTATCGTGCACAGTCATTCTAGAATACAAAAATCTCCAGGACACTAATCGGCCATTGTTGAAATATATATTAGAGAATAATTGACGATTTTACGCGGCAAGCGTTAAGACGTACGTCTATCGACGGTACGACCAATCCTAAGGTTGTCGTATAACCGTCGATGGAAAACGAAAAAACAGAAATGGGACGCGACGAAAAAGAATCGCCACAGAATGACGACCATAAATCCGATGATGTTAAACCCAATCTAAAAGGCGACAGACTAAACGTGGCCCTATTGATATTATTGTGCACGCTACAAGGGATACCGGTGGGACTTTCCGTGGCTATCAGAACGTACATGCAAAACATGAAAATCCCTTACAGTCAACAGGTATGTAATTATGTACATACTTATAAATTAATATTTATATATGGTAACAAAGTCGTATGTCAACATAGTGAAATTAACAAAAAACTAGGTTGTACATATAGAATTTCGATATTGTAGCATTTTTATAATAAAAAGGTATTTCAAATAAAAAATTTAAAAATGTTCCTAAAAAATTAGAAAATCAGTATTTTTATAAGGATAGATAATAGCAAAAAGTATTTTTCTTTTCAAATAAATTGTATACTAAATTTTAATTTAGATACGATGATCAGTAATTAGGTTAATTTAGTTATTTAACAGTTAGTTAATTTATGGATTTGTATTAATAAATGAATACAATAACTTTATATATTTTGAGTTGAGACTATATACAAAACAAAGAAATTAAAAAAAAAAAAATCAATTTTCTAAAGATACAATTCATTTTCTATATTTTAGATATTGACCCCAAATCTATATCATAAGTTAAAATTAATGCATTTAATTTTTCAAATCGAAAAAATATGTTTTGTAGTTATAATATTTAATGCTTAATATTTAACATATTATTGATGTTTGAAAAATAACAATTAATATTTTATAACTAAAAATATTAATTATAGATTATATCATACACAATTTCAAATATTTACATAACAGTAATATTATTTACCTTCTTATATCCTTCCATCTACTTGAGATTAGTGATTCAAGTTCTCAACCTTCATTTTAAACAATTCTTCACGCATACTCTACCACCAATCATCTCTTTTCAGGTCTTTCTCTATCCATATTTTCTTCCATATTCATCCCCAATACTACTCTAACTTTTTCCAAATAATCTCTCATTATAGTATGCCCAAATCCATCTAAATCTATTTTCTTTATTGTTGAAGCGCCACACATTCACATTCATAGTATAATAAAGAAATGTAAAGACTAAGGATTAAAGAACTTTCAAAATATACGATTACGTATACAATATTAGTTTCAGTTAGTCTATGCATATGTACGTACATATTAATCTTATTTTATTTTTGTTTTATCGGTTCAGGCCAAGTTCAGTGTGGTCGAAATACCCTACGGTTTAAAACTATTGTGGGCTCCACTGGTGGACGCGGCATATTCACAGCGAGTAGGCAAACGAAAAACCTGGCTGGTTCCGGTACAGATTTGTATAGGTATGTAATCACAGAATGAGGTAATTCAGAGTGAACACCCTGTGGTAGTCTGAAATATCTCTACCGTATTTAACATATAGTTTTGTGTAGTTTTATTAATGATTATCAATAATTATCAGATTTGTACTGCATTTTGTGTACTGCAGTGATATTGTTGGTCATGAGTTATTTGAATGTTATTAGTTCTAAATAACTTGGCATGTGATATCACTGTAAATTTATTATATCAGGGGAATTCTCATTAACATTGTCTCATAATGTAACGTAATTCTGAAAATAATTTCAATATAAGTATTATATATATATATATCATGTATACGTTTATAATCGGTGCCCGATTTGGATTTAACTTATTCTGTGATGTCACTACCAATATCACAGCGGTTACAATAATATATATTAATACAATTGATATATTTTTTAAATTTTGTGAATTGTACTGGCAGGACTGTCGTTAATGTATGTAGGGTCGAATTTAAACAACTGGTTGAAGACAGATATAAACATGCTGACGTGCGTGTTTTTTTGTGTGAACACATTGGCCGCTACCCAAGATATTGCTGTCGATGGTTGGGCACTAACCTTGTTGAAGAAGTAATAATAATATTTAACCCAATATGATTTTTCCTAATGTCTGAGATTAATATAAATAATATATGTTATTGTAAACTACTCGTATGATGGAAAGCAGAAAACCCCTGTAAATACGTCGTCGTCACTATGCGATTATAATAACAAAGCTCAAGTTATAATTGGGGCACATAGATATTCAGTGTCGGTTAAAAATGAAAAAGTTTATATCTTCTATAATATAAAAAAAGTGAATGAAACAAAATAAGATGACATTGGCTTGCACTAGGCTAAAATAAGTATAACCATTGACCATAATATTAAAAGTATATAAATGATTTCTTTCTAATTAAGAAAAAATATTGAACTATTATGGTGTTCTGATCACCTAGTGTTGTTAAAAGAAAATAAATACTTATATTATCAATATTATACGATACTATATCTTGCAGTGTTTTAACTAACAGAATTCTTACACATAACGTTCAAATTGAATAATGCTTTTTATATGTCATATATTTATATTATTACACGGTGGCCCTATATATAACTATGTTGGCCTTACAATTATATTAATATTTTGGTCATTATAGTACGGGGCCTTAGGTTAAAAAGGTTCTATGTCAAAATATGAAATTGTTTAAAACAATGTTTTTAAGGTTTGATTGTGAATATTTTTTCATCACGTAAAACAAATCTTCCATAATTCGTATTAAAAAAATAAAGTAAATTTTCTTTAACAATATAATATGTAAATATATTACCTATGTACATAAATAAATCCATTAAAAAAAACCCCCGTTTAAATTTAAAAATGTTAACATGATGAACCATTTTCCTCTCAATATATTTAATATTAAATAGATAGAATTTTATAATTTTGATCAATGAAATAAACATCTTAAAATAAAATATGTAATATGTACAATTTAGTAAATCACTTTTTTCCGTGTAGTCAAAAGGTTAGTATGTACGAGATATCACGATTTAAGACTTATCTTTATATTTTAGGTACTTTATTTACTCTAAATAAATTATTCGTCATTTTTGATAAAAACCTTTTTTCTCTTAAATAAAATTTAAGAATAAAAAGATACTATCTAATAAAATCAAAAAAAATACATTTTTGAATTTCAAAGGCATAGAAATTTTTATTTTGTGTATCTGGTTTATTATTAGTTGGATTTAAATCATTTCTAACCTAAAACATGCACCATATAATGCTTAATGTGAATATATAAAAAAGTAAAAATCTAAAAAACTAACATAGAACTTTTTACTCTAGGGCCGCTATTATAATCAATGTGTATATATTTATTTTAGTCGAAAATAATAGTAATTGTTTTGTTATTTTAGTTTTGATGTTATATATAAATGAATTGTTTTTATTCACAGAGAGAATGTAGCATACTCAGCTACATGTAATACGTCCGGTCAAGCTTTGGGCATGGCTATCGGTTACGTTTTCTTTATACTATTTGAATCAGAAAAATTTTGCAACAAGTGGCTGCGTATTGTGGATCAGAAAGGCGGCATTGTTTCTATGGAAGGTAAACTGTTATACACTTGATATAACACATTCCTTCTAAATATATCCTATAGAGGTTAAAAATTAAGTTTACTAGACGTACATTTTCTGAAATTTTAATATTTTCATTCTCTTGATAGATATTAATACATATATAATATATATAATATATATATATATATATAAATGGCTAATAGTATACATTTACATTTACCAGAGTCAATAAAATATCTATGATTTGTATTTATATCGAATCCTAGAGATTTTCGGATGTGAATGAAAGACAAACGGGAGACTCAGATTCAAATACTTACCTAGGCTCCAAATTTTTAGTTTGTTTTCGGCACAAATAGAACACCTAATATGTACGATCGTATTAATGAATATTAATTTAATTTTATTAATTTTCTACAAACAACAAGCATAATGCGGAATAATCATTCGCCGTCTTTTGGATATTATTCGTAACACGTATTTTATTAGTTTGTGATGTATATTGTTAGTTTTATAACACAAAAAATATGAATGTCACTAAAAAAAATATGGTGTTATTGATACAGAAAATTATATGTAGAAAATCAAAACGAAAATCGATTAGAAAACCGTGATAAGGTAGACGAATGCTGTAGTAATATTCAGTTCCGTTGATCGTAAAAGACGCCGTGGACCGGCCGGTGTTTACGGAGCATCATGTTGTTGCCGAACAGCTTGGCGCAAACGTCGCACCGTAACGCTCGTTTCGCGCCCGTCAACTCATTGGCATGCCGCCGGCGGGCGTGTCGGGCCAGCGCCGGAACGTCTCGCACCATTAGCGTGCACACGCCACAAATGTATCGCCTAGCGTTCGGATGCTTATTGGCCGTGTGCTTGTCCAAAGCCATTTGGTTGACCGACAGTCGACCGCACAGCTCGCACGTGTACGGTCGGGCCACCACCGGGACGGCCGTCCTGACGCCGAGCACCGTGTCTTGTACGTACTTTACACCTTGATGATGGGCCAGATGTTGCTTCCTCATGTCGCGGGCCAGGAAACGTTTGCCACATCCCGGCACCGGGCAGGCCAACGTCCTGTCCTTTCCGTGTTCCCAGCGGACGTGTAACCACAGCTCCGTGTCGTCGGCGAAATACGCGAAACACGTTTCGCACACAAACCCCACCAGACTCCTATTCTCCGACGAACCATTATCCTGTTCGTTGACCCTTTGACTGGACGCCATAAAATGATCGGCCACGGGCATCGACTTCAAATGCAAAAATTCCATCTGAAAACGACAGGCCGATTAGATTGCGGACTTTTTGAAATATATTGTATTTTATCAATACAAATATCGAAAATGGTTTATAATATTACTATTTTGGAATAATTCATATCCATTTTGGACGTGTGAAATTATAACGCGGATTGCTTTGATTTTTAAATACTGACGTGAAAACAAAATTACAAACGTATTTGATTTTAAACGATACAAAATAGTTAAGCATCACTCAGACGACTACAGTATTAAAAATAATTGTTTATATATTACCAATGGTGCGACGATACCTTTACTAATATATTTGTTATAAGACAATAAATTATTTTATATTATAATATGTTTGATAATAAAATAATGTGTAGTACGAGAACAAATGTCGACTTTTTTAAGTCATCCTCAACATAAATAATAAATTTCCAGACACATTATCTGCATATAAATTGATGGCACATTTAAGACTATTCTTGATCAGTTTATGCAAGTGGGCACCAGAGAGGAGCAATTTTTTATTCAAATATTTTATGAAATGATAAATTAGATTCCAATAACAATCGATAAGATAATATTATGTAATATACAAGTTATATGATAACTATGAAATCCGTCCAATAGTTTGTGAATTAGTGGAAATAGGGATGCTGTTTCTTTCATATGTGCTTGATTCATTACATAGTACTGGTTCACCTTTTTTTTGTCTGCTTTTACAGGAATGTTCCAAGATATAAGCCCGCTAAGCTTGATTATATTCTATGGTTTAGTAGACTCTAATTGAACAACTCAATAACAAATTTCCAAAAATAAAAATATAATAATTCTTGAATTTATGAGGTTCTAACTAACGTGCTTAATTTGTTTATTGCTCATAAAGGATATTTATACTTCTGGGGTGTCCTTTATGTATTGGCCACAATGACTCTTGCTATATTTAAGCGAGAGAAACCCAATCAGAACGATAAAGTTATCAACATCAACGTCACACAAACATACAGACTTCTTTGGCGGATCATACATCTCGATGCGATAAAAAAATTCACCATCGTTATGCTGACATACGAAGTAATTATAAATTATAATTTTCAAAACAACATAATGCTAGTACTGTAGTCACTACTATTGGCTATATAAGTATAAATAGTATAATATAATCCATTTTAACCAATAAGTAAGTTGTTTGTGTATGCACTCGACCGATAGATATATATGTGAGGGTGCGCGAGGTGGTGAAACAGTGGTGATCAAGAGGAATATTGTCTGACCGTAGCTGACCCAAAGGCAGAACTAAGGGGGTAGAGGGATCCCTAGGCGTAAAATTTTCGGGGGAGGTATATGTTTTAATGGGCGTGAACTATTTAGTCTTGTTTTTTTTATAATAAACAAAAATATTGTATCAGTGTTGTCGTATTTTTATGAAAATACTTGTATGGTGTGCAATTTATAAGAATGAAATTTTTTTGATTATTTGTGGTTCAAAAAATGAATTTATCAATTTCTGGGGAAAATGTATACGGTGAGGCATAATTATAACATTTTTCCTCAGTTGTCAAAATCCTAGTTTCCCCTCTGAGCCGACCAACTTACTTCTTGTTTGGAATAGATTTTATTACAATGATATACGATATGTATATCTTTATGATCATTTTCATTTTATAATATTACAATATTCTATAATCACGATTTTATTTTAGATTGTTTTTTCGTCCTTGGGATCGTATGTGTCAAATCCAAAATTCATGGAATATGGCGTTGCAAAAGAAAACATAGCTTTAGTCGACATGTCCTTAATCCCCATAAGAATTTTCATTCCTATCGTCGTTTCAAAGTATACTACTGGACCGAAACCGTTGGCAATATTCTACAAGTCCGTACCATTTCGGTAATAATTATTATATAATATATAATTTAATTTTAATGTTAACACAATATTTATATTGATTCATTTAGATTTTAATTGTCCCGATAGTTTCAAAAAAAAAAATAATTTTTTTTGTGTTATATGACATTTTACATTTCATATACCTCTTTACCAACCTGAAAGTCAAAAGAGAAAACTGTAATTTTATTGTTGAATAAACTAAAAACTATTTGAATAATTTATAATTTTGAACGACTTTTTAGAAACAGTCATAAAACAAAGCTTTTTTTTAAATAAATTAAGAATGAATTCAAGTTTTTTTATAGATAATTATTATCACAATTTTTAAAAAAACTTAAGTATTGTGGTCAATGTGTGATTTTTCATTAAACGCATTTTAAAATTTTTGAACCACTAAAATTAATAAGTCAAAAAAATACTATGGTTATGTAATGTTGACTGCAGAAAAAATAGTAAAAGTTCACGATTTATTTCCAAAATTTAGTCTTTAATAACACCTTCTGGAAATTATCATATACATTATAAATATTTTGAAGTTTTTTTTAAAAATAATCAATTATGGTTTTATTTTTCGGCATTAAAAATAATAATGTTTGCTAATACTAAATTCATACGAAAATCAGCAGTAGAATATGATCATATATATTTCTGAAAAGAAGACAATACTTTCGATACTTTTTTTAATGTAATATTTATATAATTCTTTGAATATCATAATATTTTAACTGCACGTGATATTAATGCATAATTAAAATTCAAATTGCTGGGGAAATAATTATAATTTAATTTGAAAAATGTATATGAAATGCTTTAATTTTTATTATATATATAATGTATATATTTTATATAATAAAAAAAAATGTATTACTTAATAGAACAATAAATAATCTATAGAATAAATTGACTTTATAATAAGTGCTTTACACTAAAGCTCCTACCAGTTGTTACAGTAACTTCAAATCGTAAGGACGTGTTTTCCGTCGTGTGTACTCTCTCCGTAAAAATTACATAGTCTATTTAGTTTTTAGCAATACATTTTTAGTACTATGGATAAAAAATTTGATGATCTCATAAAAAC
>JAIPRL010003524.1:15340-46168 GCA_025469235.1 Pemphigus obesinymphae
TAATTACCTATATTATATGAATCCATACCTATGTTAATATTATACTAGTATTATTATTATTATTATTATTTTAATTATTACTTGTAATTGGAACTTGTTTCCGTTAATAAATAAATAAATAAATAAAAAAAAAATAAAAGTTACTTATCAATTACTTAAAAAGTTGTTTCTAGCAAAAAAAATTACTAAGAAAATTGTAATTTATATACATTATGGCTTCTATAATATGGTGAATATGGCAATGGTGAACGGGAAATAAGATAGTTATTCAAAAATTATATTAAAAATATAATATTTAATTAATTATTTTATTTTTATTTTTTAGATTTAATTTGTTTAAAACAATTTGTTAAAATAGTCTATATATTTTTAACACCTTCAAAATCTAATCCTTTTAAAATAATTAATTCCAAATATATACAAAAAAAAAAAACAAAAATTACGTGTACCTGGTATCTACTGCGTATAATATAATATCCATAGAATAAAGATAATTTAAGTATTTAAAATATATATTAACAGTACTGCAAGTTAAACGAAATAAAATGTTTTTATTCCTCATCCTAAGAATAAAGTCTTAGTTTGAGGTAATTCTCAAAATCAATCTTATACTACACAAATAATCAAAAATTACATCATGTACAATAACAACCCTCTTTGCCAATCATTCACGTAACTTTGGCATTATAGCTTTTAGTAGTTAGTAGCTACCATAGTAAACATGATTAAATTCACATGTGATCATAATATTTTGTTATTAAATGAACATTATACTTAATTAGTAAAAAACCATATTTTAAGAAAATATTAATATATTAAACAAAACTGCAGGATTACTAAAGTTAATGCGAGTTATAAGGAAGACTATTTTTAAAATATATAAAAATTAAAAGTCGTCCAGATACCAATGGTGGAAGTGGGCCCATTGTTTTTCGTCCTCGGAAAGGATAGTCTAAAATAATTATAATTTTCATTATTTTCATTTTTTCATTTTTAATATTGGATAATAATTTTTTACTGGGCGATACCAATTTTTATAAATAATTATGTCCTATATGTATTTAGAAAAAATGTATAATGTAAAATAGAATTACCTTACACATGAAAAACTATAATTAAATCCTAAATACGCACTGAAAAATAAAAAAGTTAAGGTAAAAGTAAAATAATTCTGAATTTCTAAACTGTAATATGTATAATTTGTTGCATCTTTCATAAAACTATACAGTAAACAGTCCAAAAGTTATCAAATTCCTACATTTGTTAAAATGCAACTATTATATACAATATTTGCATGTAAATATTATTGTAATATAATTTGTTGTTTTTTTTATAGATTGGCGTTTGGCATTTCAACGGCATTTCTAATCCACTATACTCCGTACTTCGTTAGTGGCGATGACAATAAAGGATCGATTTACTTTTTTCTGATTTTCGAGTTTCATCGTATTTCGAGAATGGTAAGAACATTAATACCTATATATATTGATATGTGAACTACATGTATGAATATATATTATATTTATAATAGTATACATAAATGTAAATGTTACCTTTTGATTAAACTAGTATATCAGTATGTAGTAAGTACTTTTCGTCCTACTTGATATAAATTAGAACTTAGAATATTTGTTGTTTTTGTACTTTTTTTCAACTCCCCAATCTTGTTTCACCACTTTGAAGTGATATCATTGTTTTAAATTCTTCTATATTCTTTGCATAGTATATTATACTAAATACAAATATTCGTGTCAAACAAAAAAATAAATAAATGAAACCTCAAATGTTATTGTCTTAATTATTTATTATTATCATGTTGTCTTTTAAACTTACTGGTATGTACTTAATTATAACACTAAACGTGGATGTTTAACGGGTTTAACGATTATAAAATCTTAAAAATTTCAATTGGACACTTGTATAACCAGACATATTTAGTCTAAGATGGAGAGATGAAGATGGAGTTTAATTTAATCTGATACAAATCAAATCATATATTATATTAGAGTTGAACTTGAAAATGGTGAACAAACATAAAATAAATATCAGTTCTTATTAGACGGACAGACTTTAAAAATTATTTTCTGTGTATTTTGCGGATTAAACAACACCCATATAAAAAAAAAGGTTTTGAACCCTAACTCTCTCTTATTTTATCACTGAATACAATATGGAGGACGGGGTGACGTATAGCATGTATATCCATCCCATTTTGAATGCATTTTGAATGCATGTCTGATGAGCTGAGTACTTGTTTTTTTATATATTAGGTACATAATAATTATGTATTATCTTAATGCTACGTTATGCGTTTAAATTATTAATACATCATACCGATCCAAGGGAATTGGATCCTAGAACATTTCTAAAGTACTTAAGGTTGTACGGGCGGGCGATTTTAATGGTTCGTTTTAGCGCACTTCGTTAAGTAGTTTTATTATTTTAATATTTTTATAGATACCTTATTTAAATGTAAGTATAGGTATACTTATTCCTGTTGAACGTTTTATACCGAGTATCTTCTATTACGTATTAAAGTTATTAACTTCAATAAAAGTTTTGGGAATTTGTGATTTTCACAATATAATTTAAAAAAAACTATAAATATTTTCATTTATTAATTTATTTTAAATGACTTTATATTACAATTTGGATACCTACTTTGAACCACCATTAACCTAACCAATCAGGTGATTGATAAACTAAATTTAATAATGTTTTCTAACTTTTTTTTTAATATAACTTTTATAAACAAATGTTTATATGTTTGAGTATACAAAATATACATTTTACATTTTTTTCTTTAAAACATATTATATTTTTGGGACACAGACATTGACGGTGATCATCTACCTAGGCGTCCAATCGTTCTTCTCGAGGATCAGCGACCGTAGGATTGGCGGCACGTATATGGCACTACTCAACACCGTGTGGTACGTCGGGGTAACCACGGGAAGGATCGCAGCACTCAGTTTCCTCAGTTCACTAACAATCAGACGATGTTCGACGGACAAGACGAATCAGTGTCAGTCCAATACTGAATACAAAGTAAAAGCAAACTCCACTTTGTACATTTTATACAAATCATATACATTGTGTATATTATATTTAAAATAAAAATCATAGAATGCCCCACCCCCTCCCAAAAAAAACAAGAAAACTATAATATAAAATTACGGTTATAATGACTAGGTACTTATTTAAAAAAAAGGCCGACAAATAAAAATCATCTATTATTTTTACCTACTTTATTTTTATTATAAAAAAGCAGACCAGATACAATTCATGGAAATATTTATCCATCGTCTTCCAATGTTTGGTCAAGATAGTGCAGTATTATAATTTTTGACCTGATACCAAAACTAAATCATTTTTTTATAGTAGATTTGTTTAATATAATTAAAAAATAAATAAATTGGAGGTTACTATAACAAATTTATGTGTTATTTTCCTATTTTGTCAATCGTCTCTCATAAACAAGTTAGAAAATACCACTATACGAGCGTGCTGAATTCTGGTTTCTAAACTTATTTTAAACAATAATCTAATAGAAACAGTAAATAATGGGTGGAAGCTCCTTGCTCATTAAGTAAGATACTGATTGTGGATTTATTGAATTATAAAACAATGATAAATAATTAATTTTAATAAAATTATTATGAGCGAAGTTTCCGTGTATATAGTATGAATAATATAATTTACATGGCTAATAAAAATGACCACGTCAATAAACATAGTGCTAAAGTAAATATATTGTGTTTATTTATAGTCCTCTGTCATTTATAATAATTGTTGGTCTTTTTAATAATAATAATAAGATGATTATTATTTCAGAAATTTAAAATAACACTCTTAATAATAATTACAAGTATGTATGCTTTCTGATTTAACCTCTAGTAAAACTTGTTTTAGGTTGGACGAGTCTTGATGATATTACATTATAATTATATATTAGTTAAATGATGATAATAAAATGCAAAATTAAATCTATAAATATATACAATTACACATAATAAATATTTATTAATTAAACATTATAGAAATAAATAAATTAAATTTTTAATGTACAACTTAAAACTACTAACAGAAGGAAAGAAGTCAAGATTAATATTTTTATCACATAATAGTTAATTTCTGTGTCTAAGAGTGACATTAATCCAAATAACTTATTATGTTTATAGGGGATTAGATATATTGTTTTTTTTTTCTTAGATATAGTATAAGGAGGTCTCCTTATATTTTATATATAATTATTTTTATATTATTACTATTATCAACAAATTTACTTGAAAAGAAATTATGGTTTTTCATAGAACGATAATTAATAGCATTATTATTAGGTAATATATTAATGGGATAATGTAATTTAATTTAAATTTAGATTTTTTTTAGGGTCACATGTTCGAATCTATAAAATATGGAATTAAAATAAAACAATTTTTGGAAATGGATAGTTAGAATATATTTGGAACTATCGTATACATTTTAGTGGGTTATATATATTTCTATATATATATATATATATTTAATTACAATTTTTTATTAGATATATTTATTGTAAGATCTAAGAAGTTTATTTTATTATTCATTTGTGTTTCAAGTGAAAATTGAATTTTAACATTGATTTTGTTTAAATTGTTAACCATAACTTCTGAGTAGAATTTAGAATAGAATGAAACTATCTAAAATATACTTTTATATACATTATTTATTTTCTATTTAATTAAATATGTGAATAGATCTATAATTTAGCTCATTTTATTTATTTTATATAATATATATTAATTTGATTTATAAATAGTATTTTTTATATACTACCTATACATTTATTTTAATTTTTATAAAAGTATTATATTTTTATAAACTAATTATTTTTAAAATTTTAAATATACTAAAAACAACAATTTATTGAGATAAATAAGCTTTAGTATCGGGTAAGTGATATTTGGTCAATTAGGGTAAAATCAATAGTTCAAGTTGAGTATCTAAGTGGTAATTTTAGACGTTAGAAAAAGTAAGTTATAATGTTATACATTTATGCAATGTAAGTATTATAATTTTTGATAAGAGACTATATATATTATACATCTATATATATATTTATATATACAGATTATATATAATTTACCAATTTACTTATATGTGTTATACATATGTAAACTAGAAAATAAATTTTCTTGATTAGGTATTTTTACCAGTCATTTTTCACATGTAAAATAAATAAATACCATGCCAACACTATAGCCTTTATATTCAAAATTGTGTGTCTACTTTAATTATAATTCCTAAAATTTAAAGGCACCATAAACACTACGAGTTATAAATTAAAAGCAAAATCATTAAATTTAAAATTAATTGACCAATGTTAATCAAATAAGAACACAAATATAATATAATCTTGTCTGTGAACTATTATTATTATATCGTTGAGTCAATAACATTACAAAAAGTAATTATTACTAATTACCTACTTTAATTTATTTTATAAATAAATACCTAAACAATTGATTTTAAAATAAAATCAGAAAATATATTTTATTTGTTTACTTCTTTTTTGATATATTAGCTATTAAGTTCCATGCCAAATATGTACATTTTATGTAAGTTTTACTTTGTTTACGCTAACACAAAAGATCAAAAAACAATATGTGTGTTTTATTTGTTCGGAAAATAAAAATACACTACTTGTGATTTTAAATGTTTTTAAAAATATATTTTGATAACTATAAATATTATTATTTAATTATTCTAGATTAAATTAAGACTAGATTTGTATTTTTCGAGATATTTTATCTTCACTATATAATATATATATTTTTTATTATACTTAAATTTAATATATTCTAATACTATTTAGATTTTTCATGAAAGTAAAATTAGAATTGAACTAACCAAGAAAATGAAAATTTAAATTTTTTTAAGTATTAAAAATATAAATTGTTGATTTAAAATCAAACTCTTCAAAAATTTAAAATCTAGCCTTAATCTAACCGAGAATAATTAAATAAAATTGTTCTTAGTTATCTTAATATATTTTTACAACATTTAAAAGTGCCTGGTGTATTTTAAAGATATTTTTGATCAAGTGATTTTTCCGACGGAACTAATTAAGTAAATTTAATATAATAGTACGTTTGGAGATTGATCTGTAACTCTATAAATCACGTATTATTTAATACTTTATATATATATATATATAATTTAGTAATATTTCTAAATTTCTATAGTACTTACAATTATTCATATTACTTATATAATACTAGATACTTAAAGTATTAGAAAAATTATATACTCAGAGCTTTAATGTATTTGAATATTTTATCTGAAAAATATATAAAATATTAGGTAAAATACGAAAAAGTATTAAAATATTTATTAAAGCTACGAATCTTCAAATTTGTGTTCCAGAATAAAATTTAATGTTAAAGTTTTACCCCTTAAAAAAACTATTATTCATTTTCAACTAGCGCAATTTTTTACAAATAAAAAATATTAATTTTTTCATAATGCTTTTACATTTAAAAGCGTATCTCATAATTTTAACGAAAACAAATGCATATACTATTTCGTCAAATATATAACGCATTAAATTTTAAAATTTCAAATATATGTGGACTATTAAAAATTTTCCAAATTGAAAAAAAAATATAAAAATATGGAGTTATAGTGATAGTGGTTAACTCTTCAATGTCCAAATTAGTTTTATTTGAAATAGTTTATAGAAAATAACCCAAATACCATCTGATGAAGATATGTTAACTTTCCTGGGTCTCTTTTAAGCTTACCTGGAGAGCATCTATGTATAAATTATTCCTATGCATTTCATACGCATAATACAATAGTAGAGTTATTAATAATTGGATAATTAGGTACACTATGACTGTATATAAGATTATAAATGATAATAAATTGTGTAAAAAATTATCATGATGTTGTATCTTTTTACTTTATATAAAAACCGTCATTTTACTTCATATATTTTTATTTTGTAATAGGGTTCGCAAAAATAAATAATTGAGTTCTAAATTATAATACTGTTATACTTTCACAGTTTTCCATATCATTTTACGTTGACTCAATTGTAAAATATACCTATTTTAGTGTCGAGAAGAGTAGACGTGATATATTCTTTAGGCAGGGATGGATTAAAAGCTCATTTTAAGGGGGGGGCGAATAGGGATAATTGAGAAATCAAGTGCTAATTCCTATTCTAAATCCTTTTTATACTACTCAAAAAATTATAAAATAAACTACAAGGAGTCTTTCGACACGTTGTCCTTTCCTCAAATCCACCGATGCCCTTAGGGTAAAGTATTTGGGTAATTTTTACATATTGTAACAATTGACTTATTTCAAACCCAATTTTAACCAATGAAAGTTTACTAAAGCCCAAACTTCCAGTGTCATTTTAAATTTTTTTTTTTTTTGGAGGGGTGGCTAAAGTTCTAATTACCACTATGTACATAAACCATAATATTTTCACAGGATTGTGTGCAAGAGAGCATGGGTGAGTGCCAGACAATCGTGGACGGTTATTTCGTTGAAGTCGCCATCTGCACAGTATTCGGTATAGTATGGTACCTGATCCTGAGTAAATTCCTTAAAAATTTACAATCTAGACCACTTAGTGATTGGCAAGTGGATAATGGTAATCCGACTGCAGTGTGGGCCGAAAATGAGGCTTTTGACTTACCAGACCTAATCGGCGGGAACACTAAAAAATTCTAAAAATTTTCAACTTGATTTTAAACATTTTTTTTTCGAACACATATGAACAATAGTTTATATCTTATAGAATTAAAATTGATATTATATAATATAATATTTTAAATTATACGAAATCCTAAATTAAAACTAGTGCATTTTAAAGTATTAATTATTCGTGTATTGACAAACATTTTATATTATTTCGCATGTATAAAACATGCTATAAGTATTAATATTAAATACTAGAAGTATATTTGTAAAAAAGATTTAAAACTTATTATATATTGTATTTTATTATTAGAAATTAAATAATAATTTAAACTCTCGTTGAATATTTTGTACTTACAAGTCAACAGGTGTATATTTTATATTTTATAATACATTAAATGTCGTTATTGTTGAACAAAAATACCAGATATATATTATTATATATTACTGTATTTATTTACTATGATTAGATAAAAATTATTGTGGAAAAAAATCAGAAGATTTGAAAAAAAAATGTTCTTTCTATATATTATCATAGAGTACTTAATATTTATTATATAATATACTATACCATATTTATAACCAATGATGTCGGTTCATACTAATAATGTATAAGTTATAAATTATAATCAACAACTAAATTTTTTTTTATAGTTGATTATATAATTTAAATATAAAATTCTTTAATATCGATTGCCTAAATAGAGAAGGTAAATATAATTAAATAAAAAGCAAAGATGGACAAAATTAATAATAAAATAGTATATAGTTAAAGTATAGTTGATTCAATTTTTAAAATATATATATGGATTGAAATTTAAGTAATTTATTAATGGCTTCATTATTTAGTTAAAGTTAAAATATTTTTGAGTTACTTATCTAAGTTAATCAAAATGTAGTTTTTTATCCATAATTATTAAATATAGTCGATATGTATTTTTTACGTTCAGTATTGATTATTTTATCAAATAGGTAAATAATCATTTTCATATTTGCATGTATTAATTTAATTCAAACATAAATGTTTCATGATAGGTATCCAAGGGGATCCTTCTGAGTTGCAATTTTTTATAAACTCAACCTATAATACTAAAAAATATTTTTAACTCGTCAATAACATACTTACAGATAACTTTTAATTAGATAATTTAACAAGTTTACATTACATTAAATTATCTAGTTCAGTTAAAACTCTTCAACCTATAGTAACCATATGTTACGACATTGCGTGCCTATATTTCAGAGCACTGGGATTTCTGTGTAGTGGACTAGTGGTGCATAATATGATATTAAACACCGAATAAGAGTTTGAACATCAATGACAGAGTGAGACTGTGTATATGAGTTAGAAATACACAGGCAGTGGTGATGAATTGACAGTAAGAATGACGAATGTGTACGGAAAGCATGATAAAAGGAGACGGATGTCAATGTCAAACACTTGGAAGAGGATAGTTAGTAATTTAGTACAAAAGTTAGTTTAGGTCTTAAGATAAGTATAATAAAATATAATCAATAAAATATTACGAAACTAATTAATTGTTTTAGTTAATATTAAAATATAATCCTGTACACCATTATAGCTTTAGTACTACCAAAACTTCGGCTCCTTAGCTTTGTTAAGTCACCTAAAAAGAAAGAGTCATTTTATTCGCTTTTTCATCCGGATTTTCAATCCGCTATCAATTTCTAGACAGAAGTAAGTTAGCGAGGAGAGTGTTATACTATCATTAAATAGTTAATGCCCACCCTTGACAAAAAGTAAGCCAAAAATGAATATTTTAAAAGTTTTTAAGGAAATGTCGCTGTTATAAATATTAAATTAAATAATTTTAATTAACCTATAAATATTTCAATAATATGAAAGAAAATAATTTAATAGATATTACAGCATTATCTATAGTTAATTTATATTACATTACATAACCATTTTTTATATATTCAGTTTTTTTTTATAATTAATAGTTATTAAAATGTTATATAAATATATTTATGACATAGTTATAAGAAATATTTTTGATTTTATTACTAGAAATATATTATTCGTTTTGTTTTATAATAATTTTATTTTATAGATTCTTATTTTGTTCTCTCTCCCGAATTTTTGAGGTCTAATTCTAAACTTCCACAAAATTCAATCTTCCACATCTTTCTCACTTACATCCCCCACCTCTTTTTCAGTTATCCGTTTCCCCTCATTCAATAAACATGAATTTTCTTTATAAAACTTACAGCTCCTCTCCTTAAAACATAATCTATTCATCTAAATCTATTCTCCCTCATTTAGTCAACTATTGGAGCCACTCCCATACTACCTTTACTACTTTTTTCCTCCCTAGTCATTCCACTCAACCGTCTTAACCATCTCACCCCTACCACACTCATTCCCTGATCTGTTTTCCTATTAACTGCACAAATCTTCAATCCTCATATTATTGCAGCTTTAAATTTATCATATTATATGTATTTCAATTAGGGAAAGGCATATAAGGAAATACAATGCAGATGAAGAGGGCATAATTGAGAAATTCAAGAATTTAGGATCAATCTACAGAAGAATGGTAATTATATGGAAGAAATAATACATAGAATTATGTGTGGATGTATGCAGTGGAGAGAAGCGTCAAATATAAAGGTATAATAATTAAATAGAGGGGAAAATTTATAAGATAGTGTTGAATCCTGCAATAATGTATTGATCGGAATGTTGGGCAGTGAATAGAAAGATATAGAGCAAAGAATGAAGGTGGCAGAGATGAGTATAATAAGGTAGACGACTGAAGTGATTAGTGAAGGCAAAATAAGAATTTAGTGTATAATAGGTCGTAGCATATAAATTGTGATAAGTATTATACAATGTATTTTCAATTTCGTTAAAAAAAGATTATATTACACTAGAACGTTTTGCTATAAAATGTAATTATATATTAGTCATCAAATCAATTACATTTAAAACAAGATAAGTCACGCACGCTACTATAGTTTGAAACGGTGCGCCGTTTGATTCGGCGGGCACTCCGTTGTAGATAAAAGAATCGTATTCACGGTTTTTGATAATTACATACATTTAATTATATTGATTATGAAAACACAGGATATTTACTAGGGGACAGCCGGACTCGGATGATGTTCGGTACACGTTGGGTCCCGGCTTGGTCAATGGCAGTATTAATTAAATGCAGTAAGCATTTACAGCATTAAATGTTAAATCCCCCAGCAGCACCATATTATGGAGAATATATATATATATATATATATTCAAGTTTTTTTTATATATATACACTTTCCGTTGTTTTCAATATACGGTTACGTCGCGGCTATTACCTACTGATTCGTCGTTTCGCGTATGTGCGTCCGTGTCGATATCGAGAACGATCCGTACCGAGTGTATTGTACCTACTGCTGATCGTTAAACTGTCGTCGTCACCCACGGTCTTTCCTGTTCCATCGTCATGAACAGCGTTCCAGCTAAAGCATATATACCAGGTGCAATCACAATATAATATAATAATAATATTATAATACCATTGTAATTTTTCTAATAGGCATGTCATTATAATTTTAAGTATTATTTTTTAAGCTCTCCCCTTTGCCCTGCAATTTTTCTTAGGCTTGAGTTATTAATCACCGTCCACTATTAATTTATACTTACTATATATATTGTTATACTTGTGTATATTTACATATAATCATTCCCTAGAAATTCCTTGGTTTACCTTTTATCTAACACATGCCCGGCATCGTAAAGGCTATTCAATAACAATCTGAGATTTACATTCATCAGGCATATTGATTCCAAGTTATTATTCGAATCTTGAGGAGTATGTAGGTACATTATAATTGTCTCCGTATAATTTGCTTGTCTTTTCGTTTATGTTGTATTCAAAATTTTGTATCTGCGCTCTAATTAAATTAATTTAATTAGATTCATATACATAATAAATCACAACGTTATGTAACTCGCGTAACAAAGATATTTTCGAAGAAGACTGTTTGGAATATACATTATGCAATGAGTTTTATCACTTTTTGGGTAGGGGTTTGGGAGAATCAGCTTTTCGAAAAATGTCAAAAGTTGCAAAATTAAATTGGGCATACAAAAAATATAAGTCTAAAGACAGTACGGAGTCTCCAATACAGGTCAACTCTTTACAAAGTAAAAAAAATACCTTTTCTAATGGAAACTATCTGAATTTAATATCTATATATTTCATGATTGAAAAATTTGACAGTTTTGATGAGCAATTGAATGAAATTTTATCTAAAATTAAACAATTGAGGGAAGAAAATCTAGCGCTAAAAGAATAATATATAAAGTTCAATAATAAAATCACAATTTTGAGAAACCGTATAAATATCTTGGAACATAGTACCGAATTTATTGGAATTCCATAAATTCAGGATGAAGTCTGCGTTGACACAGCTAAATTAATTTTAACAAAACTTGGAACTGATTCGTCAGTAAAAAAAGCCATTTTGTTTTCAACCATAAGCTATGAAAAGATCAAGTAAATTAGTAGAAGAATCAAGCCCACCTAAATGCAGTATCAACATCATACCCAGTACAAAGAAACAAAAGAGGAAATATATTTATATACTTATATAAATATATTATATACATATATATATTATTATATTTATATATTTATATATTATATTTATGATATATAGGGAAACGAGGCAATATATGTAAATAAATATTGAACTTTATATAATTCAAATCTGCTCTTTAAATCAAAGGCTTCTACTCCAGAGGACAGTTTCAAATACGTATAGTTCAAATACTCAAAATTAATTTATAAAAGAAAAATGAAAATCGTAAAGCAATTTCCATTGTAAATGAAACATCTTTATTCTTACTATAATTCACCTTATTTAGTAAAATAAAATATTTGATATCTAAGTATTTAATTTTAACCTATGGCTAAGTATACTAATTTTATTGAAAATCATAAGTATAGAATTAATTATTTGGAGACTTTTTCGGAATATGTCACTTGTTTCAATGAGACATCTGAATTTATTTAAAATATTATATGCTTTAATATAAGAAGTATAAACGCGCATTTCAAAGAATTACTTTTATTTTTATAAAATGATGTTAATAGTAAAAATTATAAAATGTACGTGGCCTAAAACTAAATTAGTTAGTCTCAGATGTTCTTTTCCTATGTTCCACTTTTATGATATCATAATCCTTACTGAAACCTGGCTATCACCTGACATAAGTGGTAGTGAACTTGGTTTTAATGATTTTCAAGTAATAAGACTTGACAGAAATAATAATAATAGTTCTTTTTTCCGTGGAGGTGGAGTCCTGATTGCCATCAAGGTCACTCTCAAATTTCATCTTATTTCATTGAACGTCTTGAATGTTGAGCAAATCTTTGCCTTATTGTCCTTCAACTCAAACCATTGGTTGGTGGATATTTACTCATTCACTCCCCACTTCCTGTAGTTGAGTCCCATGTTTCTTCCGTTGAACAAGTCATGTCATGCTATAAACCTCAAACAGTTATCCTTTGCGGAGACTATAATCTCCCGAATGTTACCTAGTCATCCGATGAACTAGAATTAACTGCTTCTAATGATACTAATATTATTCCCACAACTATTACCAATTCTTTTTCTTACCTTAACTTCTTTCAGTGTAACTCTTTTCCTAATAATCATGGCAGTATTCTTGATCTTATTTTTTCTAACTCCAATGAAGGGTAGAATAGAATAAGTAACTAATAGTAAGATAGAATTATACCACCCTCCTCTCCACATAATCTTTCCTTTTCTATCTGGCAATGTAACTGTTAATACTCATACTTATAATGACATTAAAGCTGCAAACTACTCCGATATTTCGCAATTTATTAACTCCTTCAATTAGGAGTTTACTTTTTCCTTATATTTAATCGATTATACTGCCTCCATTTTTAACGAAACCCTATTTGATTCCATTAAGTTGTTTGTTCCTACTAAGATTTTTAAATTGCCAAAATTTCCTCGCTGGACTTCTTCTTCTCTTAAAAATCTTATTATGAAGTTTTTGAAGCTCATGCAGTTTTTAAACGACCAGAGTTTTCCTTTGACTGCTCTGCTTTTTCCGAGCTTCAAGTGAAATGTAAACGCTTATTAAAGTTAGATTACCAATCTTATATTAAAAAAACTGAAAGCTCGATCACTCTCAATCCCTCCATTTTCTGGAAATTTACTAAAAATTTAAGCCACCGCAATTCTATTCCCTCTACTCTACGTTTAACCAACGTGACGGCTGATACTCCTCGAGGTTCT
The DNA here is from genome assembly GCA_025469235.1 of Pemphigus obesinymphae. Taxonomy (NCBI): domain Eukaryota; kingdom Metazoa; phylum Arthropoda; class Insecta; order Hemiptera; family Aphididae; genus Pemphigus; species Pemphigus obesinymphae. Next base: position 29,321 of record JAIPRL010003524.1, read on the forward strand.
ACTAACCTGTTCTCTAAGTACTTTTCTTCCGTGTATAACACCTTTTTCTTCACCTGATTTTTCTAAGAGTAATGTTTACCCTTATGAACTTCCTTCTAATTATTACATTATTCTTGATGATGTGCATCGTGTCATTAACTTCTTAAAAAATAACATTTCTAATGGCCCTAATGGCAGTTCTGCACGTATGCACTTTAACTGTCAAGACTCATTTGTGTATCCTTTATTTTTTCTTTTTAGACGCTTGCTGGACGAGAGTATTTTCCTGCAGTATGAAAGACCTGTTCAGTTACCCCTGTTTTTATATCTGGTGACCCCTCTCTTATTTCTAACTACAAATCTATTTCCATCCTGTCTTATATTGAAAAACTGTTTGAATCTATTATATACTCTTCTATCAAAAGAAATCTTAACCATATTTTAGTAGATGACCAGCATGAAATCTACTATCACTTACAACCTGGCTCTCACAGCTTACATTTTAGAAAGTTTTGACTTCAATTGTCAAGTTGACGCCATGTTCACAGACTTTAACAAAGCCTTTGACACGGTTATCCATAGTCGTCTTATTTCTGAACTAGAATCACTCGGTATTGGTGACCCCTTAATCTCCTGGCTCCAGTTTTTAAGTCCTAGAATGCAATTTAAGACAGTTCATGGCGCTACTTCTGACCTATTCATAACTCCTTCAGGCGTTCCCCAATGTGGACATCTTAGTCCTCTTTTGTTCATTTCTTACATGAACTCAATTAACAGTTACCTTTCCTTCTCTAAAGTTTTTATTTTTGCTAATAACATTAAAATTTATTTTAAAATTATCTCCCTCTCTGACTGCCTTCAATTCCAATCTGATCTCGACTCTTTTTGTCTCTGGACTCAGCGAATTGGTCTTATGGTTAATCTAAATAAGTGCCATCTAATGTCTTTTTGTAGAAAACGAACCCTCTTTGTCCATTCCTACACTCTTAATGGTTCCATACATGAACCTGTTCCCTAAGTCAAAGACCTTGGGTTCTTCCTGGCTCTTACTCTTTCTATTGAACCACCACATCAATATTACTATTGGTAGAGCCTTAAAAGTTCTTGGTTCCACAAAGCGCAACATTAGTCTTTTCACGTCCGTCACTTGTCTTCATCTCTTTATTTCTCTCTGGTCCGCTAAATTTTAGAGTATGGCATAGTTGTATGGCACCCGAATTTGGCTAAGGACCAACTACGCATAGAGAGAGTACAAAACTACTTCCTGTCATACGTTGCTTTTCTACTTATGATTGATCACCCCAACCATGATTATTCATCAGTTAGGTCTTCCTTAAACATTCCTACTCTTGCCTCTCTCTGTGTAGATGCTGACTTTTCTTTTATCTCTTCTCTTCTTAATGATCCTATTGATGCACCCGACCTTCATTCATCTATCTATTTCCGTGTTCCTGTGTATTCTACTCAAAATCACTCTATTTTCCTAGTTTCTTCTCACCGTACGAACTACTCCCACAATCACAATCCTTAACAATTCCTTAATTTTTTTTTTTTTTTGTAATAACTTTTTTTGTTATTGGAAATTTATTTTTTTTTTCAATTTTTAATTTTATTCTACATTTCATATTTTACTGTTATTATTTCATCATAATTTATAGCTATTATTACTGTATTATCTTAATATCACTATTGTTAAATGTAATCTATTTTATATACTCCACTATTATAATTTGTTTTGAATTGCCGTTTGGTGTTAAATAAATAAATAAATAAATATTCCATCTCAGTTTCTACCAAATTTTGCTATAAATAATAGAAGTCTACTTAGGTTCAGAGCTACCTAGTATTTTAGGTCCACTTTTGTTTATACTGTATATAAATGAAGTATGTAATCTAAAGTAACAATAGTGACCTATGTTGATAACTTTAGTATGTTATTCTTGGATTCTTCGGAGAATGGGGTATATTATAAAGCTACGAAAGAATTAAACTCAACATAGAAATATATACATGAGAAAGGTTTATCAATAAATTTTGATAAATCAATGTTTATGAAGTTCTTGATTAATGTATGAATATCGATTCTCCTTTGTTGATTCATAATTAATATAATAATGTGTAACAATATAAACTATAATCAAATCAAACATGTATCAAAAATTCGTTATTTAGGTATAATATTCATTGAACATTTGAAATTGAACCTGCATATTTACAACTTAGTTGGTAAAGATCCGTTCCATAATCTATCAATTCATAAAACATAGAGTTCTGTTACCATTACAAACAATACGTATGATCTATTTCGCCCTCTATCAATCCATTTTTCAGTGTGAACTCTTAGTAAGGGGAGGCGTGAAAGAAAATTTTTGAAACCGTTACAAGTCAATCAAAATAGCGTAGTAAGAATAATCTTAGGTGGAAAGTCTTCAGAAGGTTTAACGAAACTAAACTATAAACTACTAGATATTTTTAAAACAGTTATACAAAAAACTGCCTTACTGTTTACAATTAAAAAATGTACAAGGAACAAAACCCAATATAATTCATTTTTCTAAGTCTAAAGAATATAGAGTTAATAACTTACCTGTAATATATATAAAAAAATTGTTTGCAATATTTTGTAGATTATTTAGGTTCAAATTACATTAATCAATTTCCAACAGTGTCAAAGAAAAATATTTACTATAGCTTAATAAACGGAAAAGAAATCATGTATAATTGATTTTTTTCAGAATTAATTATTTCTCAGTGAAATCCACAATTAATTAATGATATATGTTATTATTATAAAAGTGTTTTTAGTTTTAAGTATTTATATATGAGTATAGATGTTCTTTTTAATAATTGTAAATTATTTTTTATTTTTATTTTTTCTAAATTTTGATTTATGGTTGCTTGATAACTCTCTACTGTACCACAAACCTTGGCTTAAAGGAGTAGATATATTCTTTATAACTATATTATATTTATATTTTATATGTATTTGTAGTAAATTGTGAAGAAATCCATTAATAAAAAAAAAAACCGCTTACACTCCTCTCTTTAAGTCTTCTTGAACCTTTGTGTCCTGACTCCAGGATATTTTCTCATAGGTCAACCTATTATATCACTATCGGAATGTAACTACACTAAAACGTCTATCAATTGTTTAAAACGCTGGGAGCTGCTCCAATAGTTGCAACAGGCATTTTGGAAGAGATATACCAGAGAGTATCTCACTACATTGTAAGAACGGTAAAAATGGTACCAATCGTATGAAAAATTGGAAGGAGCAGATTTAGTCATCGTTGAAGCTTCTAATCTTCCATGCACCAATTGGCAACCTGGATGCGTCACCAACGTATACCCAGGCCTAAATAGTGTCTTGCGGAAAGCCACCGTTCAAACTCAAGAGGATGTTCTCAAGCATCCAGTCGTCAAGTTAATAAAGTTGCCTGTTCCCCCCTCTAATATCACTGTCGTCACCTTCTAATCATACCTTTAATATTTTTCTAAAAAATATTATAAATATCTATATTAGCATTAGTTATAGTATGCAAGATTTAAACAAGACCCGTGCAACAAGATCTGAAGAACTGCAATAAGATCTCCTTGAAAGTCGTTATCTTTCAACGCTGGGAATAATGTTCGGTATTTAGAACGTTCTTGAATATTTGTGATATCATCGTCGTCATCTCCGCTGTTTGGTCTATGGTCAACTGGTGTGATGCGCACACACACACGATGCCATTCGTCCGCCATGTTCTAATAATTGTGTGCTAATTTGTTGCCAAACTGATGTTTATGTTATTTTTTTTGTTCAACTTCGTCTTCACGACCCCTAGTTTGTGTTCGACGTCGTTGACACCACCGGTCATGAATATACCTTCGTCTTAGTGTGCCGTCTTGTTGCGTACGTATTGAACAACCGACACGTGTATGTTTACACTCGTCGTCCTCAATTATACAATCCAAAAAATTAGTTTTATAAATTATTATACTTATCCTATAATTCTCCTATCCGGTCCATGCACTTTTCAACAGGCAATATACTAAGTATTGAGATATTTTCAGTATGAAATTATCAGTATATTAGATTTTAATATAAGTGATGAATATATTAGTATATATTATATTTTTGATATGACTGTATAAAATTTTTTTGGCATAATCCACGTGCTTCATCTTGAACATTTTCCACCGTTGCGTTTTTAAAAGGGGTTTAACAATAAACTTGTAGGATTTATTTTAGCTCCATTGCATGCATTTAGTGGTTGATGTATATTTTTATGGAATAGCGAAACCCGTGGAAGAGGTATACATGCGGATTCAAACTTGTATTCTTTTATGCGCATTTTTTCTGACGCCTAACTTGTGACGTCAGTCAGTGGTCAAGATGAATTTCCAGGGGTTTTTTAAGTAGTTGAGTAGGAGTTTTGGAGTAAAGAAATTTTTTCATACAATATTCATTCTATTTAATACATTAAAGGCGTTATTTTTCTATTTTTTAAAAAAATTTTTAATTGTAAATATAAACGACCAGAAATAACAGAAAATTATTTTAAATTGAAAAATAATTATAGAGACATAATATTTACATAAAATATTCGTTATACTCGTAATGATGTAATTTTATTGTGTTTTTAGTATTTTATATTTCAATTATTATTATTTTGTGTAGTTTTTTTGAGAATTTTTTTTATACTGTGCAGTAATAATTGAAAATAAATAATTACATTCAATATTTAACTTTTTATTCACGCTATTATATAAGAAAATTTTAGTGCTTTATGGTATAATTTATGGTATATAATAGACAATTAATACTATAGATGTCTAGATAGAAAAAATAATAATAGGGAATATTTTTTGTTTGAGCAAGATAGTATTTTTAATTATAGCTTATTTTGATACACAAAGTATTGATTTTTCACAGCTTACAATTGATAGACAAGTATTTTCAGTTTTTAATACTTGTTGACATTATAAATTTTAAAGAAATTAGTGCACACAAAAAGCACAATTCATTGAAACAATCGTTTAAAACAAAAATACAAATATAACATAAAAAAATATAACATAAAAATATGACATATTAAAATAGTTTATGATACATATTATATATATTTCTTTTTCCAAACGTACTTCAATTTGACAGTAATTACCATTATGGTGACTGTACTTCTTTGTATGGTTGAGAATCACCATCTATACACTAGTGCCATATTTCTGACACCTTTTGTTTTATTTATATATATACACGTTCCCGATGCCACCATTACTTTTTGGATAATGGATTCTTTTGTAATTATCCAGCAATGGTTTACAGTAAATAAATATATAATTTTAGAGTGTATGGTATATGTAAATATATATACAATAATTAGGTCATTTTTAATTACATCAAATTGACATTATGAGTTACAATTTACTAATTTACAATTTTTCATGGATATAATTCCTTATTAATACTAGTTACTTTATAAAGGTATTGTAATTATTGAGACAGTTTATAATATGTGAATTACAATCTTAAGGTTTGGACAATATTAAAATATTTTTGTTAACTAATTTCTCTTTTACATATACTAATTATTTTTATCATGATCTATACCTTGTATTATTATGACCTGTATAGGTTTAGTAGTTATATTGTTGAATTTTTCCGTGCCTGGTGGTTTTTAATAACATCTCCCTATCAGTATATATTTATACAATATCATGTTTTGTGGGATTTACAAGTTTTTACACATTACCATGACCCTTCGACAGAAATTGGTTTTTATTATTATAAGTATTATATGTAATCTAATTTAACTAATACAAAACTTGTATAAAAAAAATCATTATTATTTTAGCGATAAAAATCGTCTTGCGTAACACACAATATTAAAAATTATCATCATAACCCTACACTTTAAATTAGATAATCAATACGTTTAGATACCATAATTAAACTCATAAAAGTGTAGACAAATGTCGTCAGCGATAATTGTTCACACTTATCATATTATTAATATTAAATAATAAATAAGTAAAATTATCAATTCACTACACTATTTTGCTATATATGCAGCGTGTAGAAATGATTAAATAATATTTAATTCAACAATTTTGTTGGAATTCAATTCCCTAACAATAAAAGTAGCATTTAACATTTCAATTAACTTGTACTCGTATCTATGCATACATAAGAATGTCTTTGATAAATTTAATTGTCATTGTTTATATTTCGTTGATAATTGACCATGACAGATACAATGTTAAAACATTTCAAAATTACCTGAAAAATTAAATAATTATAAAATAATTTCCTGAAATTTACATACATAATAAAGGAGTATATATATATATATATATATATATATATAGATATAGATAGATATCATTAAATTACGTTGGCAAAAAAATTCACGTTGATTATTTTTAACGGTGAAACTTTTATAGTAGTCCTGTTTGCATTATTAATCCGCATTGATTGTAACAACAGTTTTTTAAATTTTAAATTCGCCTTCGTCCAGTCACTACAATACATTCCGAATGTGACATATTCTTTCTATAGGTGCATAAAATATAAGTTCAATGATATTAGACGTATTTAAATTCATATTTAGTATTTGTATGATATTGGTACCTACTTTAACGTTTATACTGTCGAGCAGATAACAATGTAAGAATAACTCCAATAAAAAGAACAAAACTGTGATAGCGAACTTAATTATATTTAAAATGTTTACAGATCCTGCGGCCATAAAAATCTAGAAATTTATAAGTATTCTCTTAAATAATAATACCAAGAAAAATAACAGTTTATTTTTATTTTTTAATTACGTTATTTTAGTAAACAAAAATATATAATTATTAGTTGTATCATATAATATATAATAATAATAAATGGTAGTACTTATAGATAAATAACTAGGTATATATACATTTATATTTTCTAGAAACCCTTATATCACCCAAAATACGTTAACAGTTATATCATTAAATTAATAATCTCATTGATATGATGGGATTACATGGAACTAGAGTATTTCACGATTTCAAATTATTAAAATTAAAATCATTTTAAATTTAAAAATAAAATAGAAAAAAATATTAACTCAATTGTTGAAAAACTGTATATACTCGTACATTTCTATGGGAAGAAGATTAGAATAGATATAAAAAATACAAAGGTATCTTTAACTACTTATACACTCTTGTAATACTTCCTTACTCCATAGAAACACGCTGTAACGTCTATAATTAATAAACGGGGTAAATGCGTCATAAACCTGACAAACCACCGTTTAATTTTGCTTCTTAATACCGTAGCCAAACTAATTGAAACTCGTCTTCTCACTAAATTTAAAGTGAAAACACTTCCAAAAGTACGATCTGGCCAACATGGTTCCAAAACTAATCACAGTACTTTTATGCAATTCATTCTAGTACTCCACACTTATTTTCAAGTTACATCAATGACATATACCAAGCTCCTAAAAGCGAAACTGCTGTATTTGATGACGAAACCCTATACTACGCTTTAAGCAACACCTATTAAGTTGCCATTAGTCACCTACAAATACAAATCTACCTTGTTTAACCTTGGATGATGGATGATAGGTGATAGATGATAGAATGATATCATTAACTCCTTAAAAAAACTACAGAAATTGTGTTTTCCAACATGAATTCCAACAAAACCAATGAAATTAAGATTCAAAACAAACTAATTCCATGTTCAAGAAAAATCGAATACCTAGGCTAATGGACTAATTTTTATCCTTCTCTGAACACTCAAAAGCCACCCTAAACAAAGCCAAATAATCAAGTATTCTCTTTTTCCTGTAAATTAGCAACTCAAGTCCTTTCTCGTTGCAACTCAAAATCTTCATCTACAAGTCCTATATTAGACCCATAGAGTAAGATAGAGGCGGTATTAGCATACGAACTTGAAGTTTTTATACTGCCTCTTGGGAAGTATTCCCAATTTTAAGGATTAAAAATATTGTACACATATTTATGATACAATATACAATAATAATATATAATAGCTGCTTACATTTTTAAATAATTTCATGTTCTGTGAATAGACCTACTAATTATTATACTATATGTGTATACGGTCTATGGTTCTATATTATTAAAATAATAAGTAATTTTATAATTAATGTAATAAAAAAGTACCTATGTAGATAACTAAAGTACACATAAGTGGATACTTACCTAAATTTGGTGTCAAATAATAAAAAAATTTACCTATATTTATAGTAAAAAAAACTATTCAATACGAAGAAAAGTGATTTCACTATGTTTTGTAATTTATAAATTTTAACCTTAGTACCTTTATGTTCTTCTACTTCGCTCGCTCTCTGTTTTTTAACTAATTGAAGTCAATTTAGTTACTTTTTGTAAAAATAATTTAAATAGTACCTATATATTATCATAGTGCTGAACAATAATAAAAAATAATTAAATATTTTGAAATATTATTTCTGGTTCTACAAGATACTAAACAACAACTAGGCATTTGGTTTAATAAAAATTAACAGAAACAAGAATTAAAAGAATAAATAGTTTAAAATTTTAACAGAATAGTCATGATACTTTTATCTGTGGAATGCATACAATGTGATCTCACGGAGAAGTAATATGTAATGCCTCTTAGCACGGTTTGCCATCTTTGAACTTCAAATAACTTACAGTCAATATAGGGAACGCCACCTCTATATTACTCTATGATTAGACCCATTATCATCTACATTTCACCCGTATGGTTTACCAAAATGCCTCCATCCCACTTTACCAAATCTAAGCTTTCAATTCCAATTTCTACGAACTGTAACCGTAACTATAACTGGCCAACTTTAGTTCGTAACCAACCTTGTTATTCGTAAATTTTCAAAAATGTTCACAATCTAGTCAGAAATTCTAAAAATAATAGAGAAAAAAGACTCTTCATTTTCAACTCAAACTATCCTTACATCAAAGCTATAGCTATTTACATCCACACCAAACAGTGATTTAAGCCAAGACCGATCCAATTTTAATCATTACACTTCAACAACCACAAACCAATGCCTTTCTGTAAATATGTCCACCGACCTGGAAAAAGCACAAGCTTGTGATATGTTAACTTATATAAAGCAAGGCGATGTGATTCTTCATAGTATCCATTCATCCAACAAACTATCTTTAGTATTTTTTCGGATTCAGTGGCTGGCGCTCGCTATTGGGCACTCCGGCTCTGGAACCAGAATGTGCCCTAGGTGTAACCACCATCTCGATATATAAAAGTTTTTACATCTTCAACTCATTACGTTGAAGAAAATCCACTGTCGAATGTAGAACTTTTGCGAAGGGCTACGCTCTGTCTATTCATGATCCCCATATCGTTTTCGTTTCAATATGTACGATTTTCGTTCCCCCAGGGCATTAAACATTTTTGATAGCAGTGATACTGATGCATAAATCTCAGCTGTATTAAAGATCCTTACAGCTTCAGTGGCACTCACTCACCGGATACACTTTGATAGCTAGTCACTGCTGCAGCGTTTCCGAGGTCCCAGTCGGCCTAGTCTACTGCGACCACATCAAGTTATCATATGCAATAAAAAAAATTCATATTTTTCATTATAATTCTCTTCTCTTCTAATCCATCAGTTTATCTTAACTGACCATACCGGTCGTTAAGTTTCGCAGTCTTTGAAAGATCAAATCCTCGAGTAGGCTGCAATCATGCCCGGAGTATTCAATATTGCAGTAATCGAAGAACTTGAATTCTGTCTACTAGTAAAAAGCATAACATTTTTGAATTTTACTGACTAATTTCTAGTTTTGCCTAAAAATGATGAAATTCTTTCTTTAAATCACAAATAAGAAAGGAAAACAAAGGTTATTAACTTTATGCTTTTGATGACTGAATTTCAAATTACCGACTTGTGTTTTGATTGGATCATGATCCACTGTTGAGATAGCCCTGCCTCAAAAATATGAAAGCAAGCAATCACCATTATGATCCCTAAGGCCAAAAAGGACCATAATTATGGTCGCTGAGAACTACAGGTCAATTTGTTTAAACACGGTTATGTTCAAAATATTCGATAAATTCATTCTCCAGAGACTCAAGCTTCTAATCAAAAAATGGAATAGTACAACTTCTGTGCAGAATAATCACCAACGACATAACTCGTCAACTTCTTCGACGACTTCGCAATCGCCAAAAACAACCGATTCACTCGGCGGCAGTCTTCTTTAATATAGAGAAAGCTATCAACCACGTGCAGCTAAAATGCATTCTCTATGAGGTTATCTAGACGGGAATACCAGTTTATCTAGCAAAATTAATGCACTCATTCCTAATTGGTCGCTCATTCGCCGTCAAGGTAAGTTTTTTTAAAAAACAATTTTATTTGTTATTTTATCACTTACCCTACATTTATAAAATATTTTCGTTATAAAAGGGAATTTTTCTTTATATTAAAGGAAACTGCTGGAAAATTAAATAATAACCTGTTCAAAGTACTAAATATAACAAAATATTCTATTAAAAAAAATTTTTAAATCATAACACCTACTCGAATTCTTCTTGTCGAAAAGTTGCTCACAATAAAAAAAAGATACAAAAAAAACTTCATTAATTTTTACATTGATGAATGATCATTAACATAACACTAATTTATAAGACTCAGTTAATATAAATAAAAATATAATTATATTTACCAAAACAAATGAATATGAAAACATAACTATAAGTCCAGATGATCCAACTACTGAACTTACGATAATGAACCAAGCAATAGAATAAAACGATTGTAATTTTCTATAGAACAAAATGATATAAATTATTTGTGAAATATTTAAATTTTCATTATATATTTTATATATTTTAGGTGATGTTTATATAGAAACATTGAAAAAATATAATATTGAACAACTTGTTATTTATAAATAAAAAAATTAGTGTACGTAAAACATAAGTAATAAACCTAATGATATAGAAATTATAATAAATAGTATATGAATTATAGACATGAATAGTTAAAATATGTTAGTAAACGATACGGCCGTAATTTAATATTATTAAGGATTCTGTCGTAATTTTTATGTCATTAAGAATGAATCTATAGTATACTTTATATTATGTTGAACAGATTTTAATTTTCTGTATTTTCTTTGTGAATCAACTTTTATATTTATTTCATATTAAGGATAAAATGTGTGTCTTAAAAATAAAAATAAAATATACCATCAAAAACTAGATTTTGAAAAATATTGATTTAAAATCATTTCATTCTTAACTAGGGATTTTAATTTACCAAAATATTATGTTAAATCAAATAGTAATACTTACAAAGCAAGTTTTTGTTGATCAAAAATAATTGTTTTGAAATAATCGTAATAATCGGTACAATATATATCATTTTCTAAAAAATTAATAAAATCATTATAATATATAATATGTAAATAAAAAAATGTTTAATATTTTTTTATCAATATCTTAATTAAAACTAAGTAAATAATACTAAAAATGAATACGCCATAGACAGTCTTACAAATAGCCAGAAAATTGATTAAATTGCGCACCTTGAATGTTGAAATTGTCTTTTTAACCTTTTTTTATCGAGTAAATAAGAGAAATTATCAAATATCTATTTACCATATTAAAAAGTACTAATGAAAATATGACTAAATACATAAACTGAGATATTTTGAGATATTTATTTAATTGGGAGAATGGGATTTTCTCATAGTTAATGGCGTGCGTAACTCATTACACTCATTAGTAAATATTAAAGGTAATTTTACGTTCGATAATTTGTAAAATAGTTAAGTTTAGATACTTGTTAGACGGGACTGAAACCAAATCCAAAAGTACCGGTTCTTGGAGGTATTTTAAGAATCGTAACCAATATTGAAATTTATATTTTATAATTCATTGAACCTGAATGGAAGCAAAACCCTTTTAAAATGTAAAATTAAAAATGTTGGTTTTTTTGGGCTCCCAACAGTTCTTTGAAAGTTTGAAATTATCTATATTTTTTTTTATATTATGACTTAATGCCAATCAATTTCTGTCTATACAACTAGATTTTTTTAAGCTCTTTTAATATTCCCACATTTCATACCGTGAGTGAATTGATCGCTGGATTATTGATCGCGGGTACAATTGGTTGCCATGATAATTTATCGCCAAACAATTATTTTAAAACCATTTTTAGTTATTATTCCATAATACAGAAATATGAATATTAAAATACTATTATACTATACTATATGAAGAAAATGAAAATATAAAGTTTAATTTTTACAAAATTAAACTATAAAATACTCTGGGATATAAGATAAACAAAATTCTTTAGCTCTATAATTGATAAAAAATAATTGTTTCATTACTACATGACTTAAGTCGATTTACTAACTCGGTAGCTCCGATAAGCTATCACAATCTTTACTCTATATTTAAAAACTCTTGTGGGTATTTGATTTTTAAGATCGGAGTACTTTTACTGGTACTTATCGTGTATACAACACACAGAAAAGACAAAGAAAAACATCATTGTAAAACCAATAGGTCCTTCCCATTGTTCAGAACCTAAAAGCAATTAAATACTACTTATGTATAATTATTTTTTGAATTACAACAAAATAAAGAAATCGTTTTTTACAAAATTGTCTAGTTGATAAGTGCTAGGCTGCTGCAGGACAAATGTCACCATTATCTGTTTCAAAGAGGACAATACGACTTGTTCTACTTATAGCTAAAAAAAATAGTTAAAAATAATTCTTGTTCAGCGATCCATTTTTATGGTTATAAAATCGTACCCGCGATCAATTCACCGGAGATCAATTCAACGAAAATAAATTGTTCGCGACCAATTCACCGCGATCCGATCATAAGTACCGGAAATGAGCGTTGATCGTCGCGTACCTAGATGTTATTTATCAATTAAGTTTACCAAATATAATTGCATATAGGTAATTGCAGAAGTAATATATTCTGAAAATCTTTCGTATTTTACATGTGCAGTGACTTGTTTTATATTATTGTATCAGAGTGAATTATTATATTATAATAGGTATGCAATGTTAATCAAATGTAAGATATTTTCGACAGCACTCAGGATAAAGGAAATATTAAAAGTCAATAATATGATGATAATTTTTCGATGTAAGTACCATGGAAAATTATATCTTCTACATTGTCCATATAAAAAAAATGAATTTTTATTATAAAATTATTTACCATTATACCATTTTATTAGAGTAATTTTTATATTGTGATGTAAATATAACATACGCATTACACATACAATAAACACTATTTGTTAAGGAGTACACACGTACGTATACCGCCTAAAATTTCAGTAAATTAACGTGTTTTTATATATACAATTATTATTTATTTATTGCTGTTTTAGTAATTGTCGTGCCCTTGAATATTATTATTATTGTACATATTATCACGCATTTCACCACTATATAGTTAGTTGCTGTCGGTAGCCGTTTAGTTGCAGCTATAGATTACATATTGATAGATTATATACATAGATCACATTGTATCCTGTAATTTCTTCGCACGTCAATTCGTAGCATATAATTTTGACGCATGCTATATTTGGTAATTTCGTCGCATATCATAATTTAAATAAAATATTTTAAAAACACACAATAGTAATATAAAACATTGGAATTATAAAAAATTATTATAACATTTATAAAAAATAAAATTATGAGCAATACCAAGTAAATATCTTGCCCATTAGAACATTATTTATATTTAAACATATTTTCAATAATAAATTGGATTAGTCTTTATATTACTTTTTATTATATTACATGGTACATATCCAGCAATTATTTCCTCTGATATAATTTTGTTATAATATCCTATTTTTTTTAAAAAGTCATAATAAATTTTCAGATAATTGAACTTATCATTGCTGAATATGCATTGTACTAGTTCTTTATCTTATTATTAGTTCTATTATATTATTCAATATAGACGGTAATACTATTTGATACAGACTCACATGAAAACTAAATAGGTAATAAATTACTGAAATAAATATAAATGAAAATTAACTACGCCACTACAACTGCATTATATATAGGTTTTATAGTATTATTGTAAATATACACGAAAACGTACTGGACGACGGTAGACGATATTATATATTATATATGTGACGAAATTACGCGCGACCAAATGTAGCATCTGTCGAAATTATACGCTATGAAATATCGTATGCGTCCAATTTTCGTCCTTCCAAATGACCGCAACGAATTTACGAGCGACGAAATTACTGTGACGAAAGAACGTATAACCAGAAAATACATAGTAGTATGGGCCACTGTTACAACGCTGCTACAGCGCTATTCATTGCGCACACTTGAAAATGCATGTTCGATGCGCTGTTTACTCACACGCAGTTTTATTTTATTCACTCTCCGGGGAAAAATACACCGTGTAAATTCTATAGCATGCCAAACAAAACTAGTTTGAACCACTATTTATGTATATCTAGCCATTCTGTGGTCGTATGTCATAACGACGTTTGTCGTTTGGTACAGTCATTATCTACCCATTTTCAGATATCATTAAGATATCAATTATGAGATAAATTGAATTATGTTTTATATGAGTGTTTTTGAAAAAATTAATCACATCACGTTTGTTATTACAGTAGTACGATACCTACTTATTATATCGACATTTCAGAAAAAAATAACATAATATACTATTTTTAATATATTTGTTATTTATCCTTAGTATTTTTTGGTTATGCACTAACAGATATTTCACTCACGAGCCTCTAATAATTTACACATTTAGATAATATAATTGTTTATGTATAAAAGAACTAGGCAGATGCAATACGTATGATACACAGTATGATTTAGAAGTATATTTAAAAAATATACAATTTGTTACAAAATAAATAACACAATATTCAACAAATTACAATCTTATTCACAATAACACAAAATAAAAATTTATATTTTGTTATAAAAATAAAATTTGTAAATAAACACAAATGTCGGTTGGAACTAGCAAAACAAATTTTTAAATCCTTATTCACTCTACGGTATATAGTTGTTAATTTTAATTCGAATTTTTCCTTATTAATCAGAACCGAAACCAAAATTAATAATTTTTATAAATCGGAGTCCAAACTGGAACCAAAATATATTTTTTAAAGAACTAGACCAGAACCAGATCCCATAAAAACATTAAGGTTTCAGTCCCTGGTTAGATATTACACATCTATGTATGAAAGATTCTGGATGGATTTGGTATAGGATATCGGTGTAATTAGAAATGTCCGTTATTTTTAGTTATTAGTGTTATATAAAATTAAAGAAGTACTACTGCTCCTATATTACCAGTTCGACCCTATTATTTTATAGTAGAAATTTTGAAAAATCTAAATTTATCAAATTATGTGTTATTACCTTTATAAATAGTAATTAGAATTGGAAAGAACGCAAGGGGGTGTAGCATCTCTACTACATTTAAAATAAATTAGCATCCCGCTATTACAATTTTCAAAGGCATATGCGTAATAGCCTATAAATATTATATTATATAAATATAATATTCCTGAGAACCATAGACATGGAATAAATAGCATGCGCACAATATGAAATAAAAATTATACGATTTTTGAAAACAACTTAAATCAGGATAATATAATTATATTCGACAAATGGTTCCATCTGTCTACTATCTGATAACAATAATATTATAGTTCCAATGTTTTTCATAAAACCAATTTATAGATTATTATATATAATATATTATATATTATTTGTATGACTGTTTGGAAAATTGTTTCTTAATTGTATTTAAGGTACCTCGTGGCTGCCCTATATTGTGTTAAAAAGGACTGATAAATAATATTGGTTTAATTATTAAAAAAATTGATAAATTTCCAATAAAAATAATTTTATTAACTATAAATAATATTCTAAATATACTTGGTACGGTACCTCAAGTAAGTTATAAGGATTCCATTAATACGTATTTAAACTTTAATATAAGTGTACACATTTTGATGTTTGGATGGCATTAGAATCATCTGTTTGAGTGGAAAATATACGAATTTTTGTAATCGAAAAATAGATCGCTGATTAGTGTATTTCTAGCTCTCTGTATAATTTTGATACGAGTTATAAAACTACTGATATTTTACGATTCACACCAACATAATCACTTCCAAAAGAATAATTTGGCCTATGTATTTAGCCTTAATATAGTAAATATACTAAAATATGCATGATGAAAAATTCGATTTAGTATACATAGATATATGATAGTTTACATATATATATATATATATATATATATATAAATAAATGAAAGTTTATATTTTTAAATTGATATAAAATGTTGTATTATCTATACTACTATAATTAAAACAATTGTATGAAATTGTATTGAAATAATTATTAAAGAATACAATAATAAATTAGATAAAGTATTAATGATTATCCGAGGGTGTGGGGGAGCGATGTGCCAGCTTTCCTGTTTTATATAATATATATTATTTTGAAAGCTATTTTTAAATTTCTTATTGAACTACATAAATTTATTTTTCTCGATTCAAGCACTGCTTATAAGTATATATTATAATTAATTTACATTAAATAATATACACAGTTTTTAAAATAATACACAAACAAGTTCACAATACTTTTAGATAATACCACGAATCACAATAATATTTTGTCTAGTAAACCAGTGGCGTACGCAGGATTTTTCTATGGGGAGGGCTTGAAAATAAATAAGTAATCAGTAGACACAAGATTAGGCATGAAAGAATAAAGTAGGTGCTATTTGAGTGTTATAATAAAATAGGTACTGTTAAAAATATATATTATAATGGTATATATAAT
>JAIPRL010003525.1:0-46167 GCA_025469235.1 Pemphigus obesinymphae
TAGTGTTTGGAAAGTCTTTAAATAGGAACAATTGTAATTAAAGTAATTAGGACTAGAGGAAAAACACCACCTTTGGCTTTTTTCATTTTTGCACTTAATTCTTAAAACATATAAACATAAAACGAACACAAAACATCGAAACATCAGACAACGGGTAGGCACATTAATTTGTTTATGCCATATGTCAACCGTTAAACAATAAACTTGGAAAATGGAAATTTGAAACCATAGAAATATAGAATAGATATATTATATTATTACCTATTATTATTATTATATTATATATTACCCAATACCCATACGGAAATATATTTATGTATAAGGAAACCATCACCAAAGAACATATCAAATAAAATATAGACGGTTCTGTGGTAAAAGTAAATATAGTACTATAGTAGGTACGGGAAGACGTATAGGTTAGGTTAACATCGCTCTTGGCCGCTCGGGATTTAATTTGTTTCTCAATATTATACTGATAAATCTGTGGAAATCAATAAGTAAAATAACCAGTAATATAGACCATAAATAGGTTTCTATTATAAGTTTTAACCATACTATTGGTAGCATCTATAG
The DNA here is from genome assembly GCA_025469235.1 of Pemphigus obesinymphae. Classification (NCBI taxonomy): domain Eukaryota; kingdom Metazoa; phylum Arthropoda; class Insecta; order Hemiptera; family Aphididae; genus Pemphigus; species Pemphigus obesinymphae. The sequence continues at coordinate 574 of JAIPRL010003525.1, forward strand.
ATCAAATTTTAAGAGGATGCTATACCCGCATTTTCTGTCTCCGTCCATCTAATTGGCAATATAGCAAAGTTATACAACGCGAAATTGAAATTATGTCATTTTGGTTAGATTTAGAGCTTAAACACCTATTATCAAATTTAACGAGAAAAATAATTTCGAGTGAACCTCATGGGCTTTTTGTAAAATATTGTCAGAAAAAAAAGTTACGGCATTTTTAGTTTTTGATATTTTTAAATAGCTATAACTTTTTCGTCAGACGATATTTTACAAAATGCCCATGAGGTTCACTCGAAAATATTCCTCGCTTTAAATTTTTTAATAGGTGTTTATACTCTAAATTTAACCTAAACGCGAAAATTTCAATTCTGCGTAGTGTGATTTTGCTATATTATCTGTTAGATAGACAGAGACAACAAATGCGAGTGTAACATCCTCTTAATATTATTATTTATTTTACAAGTAGGTACATCCACCGTACGCCGTGGTATTAGTTATTACTATTCGGCATACGCTATAATTATTTAGGTACTTTTAGCACGAATCATGTCGGCATAAATAGCCGGACACCGGCGACCGGCCCCTATTCGACCGGACACCAGCCCGCTGTCAACAAGGGGGGGGGGCAAATGCAAGACTACTACTCATTCGATTTTTCGAGTAGTTATCTTAAACATAAAAAAAAATTACTTATGTACCTATATATAATAATATTACATCAAAGCTCCGCTAAGAATCGTCTTTATCAAATACAATAATTTATCTTTGCTTTAAAATTTAAAAGACAATAAAGCAAGTCTCGGTGTGTCACACAAAATGATCATGGACAATAGGTACCAGTAATTGCAGTTGGCACGTCATTTCTAAAAACATAGATGCATTTTATGTTATTAATAAGCTAGAAACAAATTGCAAATGTAAAATTAATTGTCAGGATTGTCTTACATGTATTCACCATTATTCGTGTTCCTGCATAGATAGTGTAATAAGATAAAATATGTCATACACATCCATTTAGTGTGTCAATTCCTGAAAAATAAAATAAATATATATATTGTGAACTAGATACTACCAAACATACTAAAAACGATGAAACAACTATTATTGTACTATAATTAAATAATGAAAAAAATATCAAACCTATCAATCTTTGAAATTGAAAAAGAAAAATTTTAATTAAATTTTAATAAAATTTCAAATATGGAAAAACTGAATGTTTTAAAGAAATGTTTCTCTACTGCCATACTCACTTTAATTTTTTTAAAAAATAATACTTATAAACTACTATTTGAAAAATTTTCAACTCAAACGTCTCCAAACAAATTAAAAATAATTCCTCAACACCATTTCTACTCTACCAAAAAAAAACCAACTAAAGTATAATCAAATCTTCAAGTCACAAGTAGAACAAAATAATATAACAGCAACTTTGTTGTTAGAAATGGATCACCAATAATATTTTTACATTTTATAGTTAGATGGTGTTATATTATATATTATTATTTTTACATTTAAATTTACTAATTTTACACTAAACCATACATTTTAATCATTTAACATTTTTAAATCTTAAGCAAATTATCAACTCAACAATTGTTATAGGCACATGCTACATTTTATATTTTTAACTATTTTCCTATTGTATATTTTATTTAGTTATTCTTTTTTTAATATTTAGACTAACAGAAAAAAAACATATTTTTAAAGCTTAAATTTGTATCTAGAAAACTTAATAACTTTGTTTTGACTATATATTATAATATGAGATATGTAATAAAATATAAAACATTTTATAATATGTCTTACATTGTTTTATATTTTTTAAGTTATTTATTTGTGATTATAATTATTTATTTTTACCTATCTATATCTATTGTTTTTTATTTTACTTAGGTACCTATGTATATTTTATTTGTAATTCTGATTATTTATTATTTTACCTATAGGTATATTGTTTTTGTATTTAGGTATATATATTTTATTTTATTATTTTACTCATTTTTCGATTTTTCTAGTAGTTTTCTTAAACATAAAATAAACCACCTTTTATAACGAAAATATTTGATATTTTATTAAATAGATACATTTTTTTTTACTATATTTATTAAACCATAATTTGCTACATTTGCTGTAATTTGATAACATCGGTTAAAATAAGTCATAAAATATGTTCAAATAATGTTATTCCAAATATGAATATGATTAATATATATATATACATACATTCTGTACTATAATCAGTTCAACAAATTTATAATTATATTTTGTCAAGTTCATATTATAATTATGTTCTGTGTATGATTTATCATACATTATTAATTATTAATTATAATAATAATTCCCAGAATTTATATACAAACAGATAATAAAAGATCCTTAACATTTTTTTTATTTAGTGATAAACTGATAAAGATAAGGAACATATGATATCGTAGTCGGCTATTTTGCAGCTATTCGAATATTCTTTCCCTAGACGCTTGTGTACCTGAGTATCCTCGTACCTTATAATATCAACTGTGCGATATCCAATTAGTTACTTTACCAGCCGTATAGAGAGCGCAAACGCGGCGCACGTTCGTATGCCCGTAGCCACCGCCACACATACATTTATCGGAATTTAAAAAAGGGGAACGACAACAACACGGAAGTATGAAACTTTACGTGCCAGCTCTCGGCTCAGCGGTTTGTGTTCGTTCGTCGTCTGTGGTTTCGAATAAATTGTCCGGGTACTGTTTTCACAAACGGTCAGTTCACATCGACCTACCTACATAATTTAAAGTTATAAAATTGTTTTCAAGTGTATCTACCTATATCGTTAATCGTCCACGGTTAAGGAGACGGAATAATGAACAAAATGCTGGCACTCACTAGATCGCTTATCCGGAGAAATTTATTTACTCAGTGCGAAAAATTATTCCCAGATACAGCCGTTCGAGGGAATCTAAATCAGTTGCGGTAAGTCCGTTTATCATACATTGAAATGGTTACTCAAATTATTATTCAATTTCAGATACATGAGTCTAGTACGCACACCACCGGTGCCACCAGTAATAACTGGTACAGCTGTAAGCAAGGATGATGCCAGAGACTTTATGGCCGTGTTTCCAGACATTGTTAGGGATTTGACGGACACCGGGCGGAATTTAGATGTACCCGACGTTTCTAAATGGCTTGCAAAGGTTTGGATTACCTATTTCATTAAAATTTTTATGAAAGTTATTTATGTTTTTGTGATTTTGTTTTAGTTATTGCAGTACAATGTACCTGGTGGTAAAAAAAACCGTGGATTAGCATTGGTACTCTCATTCAAAATGCTATGCTCACAGTCTGAATTAACTGATGAAAATCTTAGATTAACATATATACTGGGATGGTGTGTTGAGATAGTAAGTTTTTATTAGTATTCAAATATTAATTGGATACCTATTTAATAATTAAATCAATATAGTTATATTTTCATTTGAATATGTAAAACAATAACAATACCTAATTTAAAGTTTTTTCAACTACTTACTCAATAAATAAAAATGGGTATAATGGAAAATATTAATTATATATGATATTCCCAAGTTTCTTAATTAACTCTCCTGAATACAAATTAAAATAAAATTTGTGATTCTATAATAGATTAATATTTAATAATCTTGTCAAATGTTTCTATTTAGAATCATATAACACTAATATAATTTATAATAATATAAATTATTAACTATATATTTTTAGCATTAACTATTAAGTATTGAGCTATTATAAAAATCACATATTATAAGCCGTGTCTACTAAATGATGATAAAAATGGTTAGTTTTCAGTTGTGAGTTTTTGTGTAATACCACATTTGACTTTATGAATGTAGTTTCGAAGTTTTCATACGCATGAACATTTGATGACTGATATTAAAATAGGTATCAAAAATATTAAATTTACTTTTTTTTTATTATTATTAATTAGTAATATGTATATGTATACTTATTACATGTAATATGTTGCAATTAGGTAATTTGTAGACTGCTGAACTAAAAGCAACAAAAAATTAAAAAGTAATTTCATTATACAAAAAATTTGGATAATGAAAATGTAATGTCACTACATTTTAGGAATGTAACGAATAATTGTAATTTTATTACCTACTTTTAAAAAGTAATGTGCCCATGACTAGTTTTAGTGTATATACATAGGTAGGTAATAAGAATATAATCTATTTTAATGAATTTTCATTACTCCTGAACAATAAATACCTATAGTTCTAGATATATGTGTATTATATAATAATTATTATCAGATTATTAATTTAATCTTTTATGTTATTTTGATGCATTTCATTTTAAGATTTTAATTTTAATTAATTACATAATACTATACCTATCATTGATTATATATACTATAATGTATATTATAATCAATAATAATACTTGTACTATGTATTTACAGATTATTTATTTGAATTAGAGATAATTAAAATGTAAAAAATAAAGGTAAAATATTTCCAATTTACTTATTATATACATAGGTATTTATTTATTTTCATAAAGTTCATAAAGTTTCTATGAGATAATAATGTTTTATCATATTATATAATATATATATTTTAGATAATAATGCAATATACATTATTTATTTTTATATTTATATTGTATACTCTCATATTATGCACTCTACTGTATAATAGCCTTTATTTTTTAATTTAAATTATAACATTTTTATATGTGTTGAATTAATTGGCACATAAGTAAATATAACATATTATATTAATGGAACAATAATTATTTTACTTATGTGAATTAATTTAACAATCACAAATGGTAAAATTAATAGATGTAAATATTGTAATATGTGTATATATATATATATATATATATATTGTAATATATGTAAATATAATATTCATATTAAAAATACACTATACTTAATGTATATAATTAAAAGTATTTAATTACACTATTATGTGTTTAAAATATATTTAACATTTAAACCATGTGTGAATGTTATTCTAATTGATCATTGTATAGTACCTATGTTAAATTACACTTAAATTATTAATTGTTTATTAGAATAATTAAAGTTTAAATAGAATTTAGAAAACATAAATAATGGTAATAACCAGTGCTAATTAATTTAAAAGGTTAAATAAAATTAGAGATAAAATTTATGAATTTATTATTTTTTTACTCAAATAAAATAGTAACAAAATTATTTTACTTTATATAAGTTACTTTCATATTACAAACAAAAAATCAACTATTTGTTTACTAGCCACAAATTGTTTGCCATATTTCTGGATATTTAAATATCAAAACCATTTTGGCATGAATAAAAAATACAAATTACACTTAAATCAAACATTTTATTTTATTGATTTTTTAAAAATCACTAAAAAAATGTTTTAATTTTTTTTATCATAAAATATTAGATGTAATGGATCATGATAATATTTTACCTAACCTACCTTTTATTTTTCATAAATATTCTTCTCTTTCATCCTCTTTCTTATCTATTTAGGGTTGGACACCCTAATTCTTTACTTTCACAAAGCTCCCACATCTTTTTCATTTACTTCCGCCCTCCACAAATTATTCTCTCTTACATCCATCTCTTTTTTGGCTTTCTTCCACTCATTCCATTAACATATATTCCCTTTACTGCCTCTGTTTTTTCCCTTCTTAAAACATGTCTTAGCCATCTCAATCTATTCTCCCTCATTTTTACTATTGGAACCACTCCTTACTACTCCTTTTTTATTATTTTTCTATTTTGTCCTCTCTAGGATTTATTCTTCTAAACATTCTCATTTCTCCCACACTCATATTCTGTACTATCTTACTTATTCATTGTTTTTTTTTTTTTTTTCATTATTTTATATATCACTACTGTCTTATAAAATTTATATTTTAGCCTAATTGGCTCATAATTCTTATTTATAGAAATATGTATCTATATGAATGTATATATCATGATAATATCATCATTTAATAAAAAGGATTTTATTATTTTCATTTTATTCACTTTAATTATTTTAAATTATCATATTCAAAATATATAGGTATTAAATGTTAAGATTATTAATATATCTTGTTTTTTGATTAATAAAGTATATTAATTAAATTAATATTTTTGTAATATGTTATAACAAAATTGCATATAACATTAGGTACTAAAAATTAATATAGTTACTTTTGTTATATTACTAACTATTAAATAATAAATATTATACCTAATCAAAATTATTTTTAATTTAAAATGAATTAAATATGTAATATATACCTACACTCTGTTCACAATGAAAACTAATCTTATTATCGACCAATTTTCATCAGTCACAGCCATCATAATGTGATATTCCTTCTAACCTGAAATTGTTAATGTTTGCCATCGCTGTATACAAATGAGGTTAGTTCTTATTGTCAATAAAATATACAACTACATTAAAATATGCAAAACAAAATGCATTTTACTGAGTCAATTCAATGTATTTAAATAATGTAATTTATAAATAAATATATGTAGATATTTTACACTATGTTAACATTAGTTTTACAAATCATAATATTATTATTCTAAGTGGTTTTATTGTTGTGCAAATACTTCACTGTGTTAATTATTAAAATAAATAAATTATTATTGATTTAATGATATGTTTTTGTGTAAATGATACTTTCTAAATATTAGTTTTACATATTAAGTCTCTAAAGTGATAAGACTAGTGTAGAAAATATAAATTATAATAATATATGTAGTTCACACTTCAATGTAACAATATAAATATTTCAGTTCAATATTTTCTAGTTATAATTTGCCTTAGGGAAAAAGTAAGGGTACAATTTAAACATTTGATTAAAATATTAAATGTTTAATCCTTTTGGTAACGACATGTGCAATATTTATAAATGTTTTAAATACATTAATAAACAATGTACACTCATACAGATATAATCAATACTAAATTGTTGCCCAATAAAACCGTTTAAAGTTTTGAATAATTTCTTAAAATATATATTATGATCCACCCCTAAAACCTCATTATTATCAGAGGTCATTTAGCTGAAATATTTAATATTACCTTGATGTGTTAACTTTCATGACATATGAGCTATTTCTATAATATTATTGTTATTAACAAATGCTTAAATCGTAAGAGAACAATTGGGCATAGAAATTATTAATACATTTTTTCTAATAAATTGATTTTTTCTTTTTTTTAGTTGCAAGCTTTTCAATTAGTTATGGATGATATTATGGATAATGCTATCACTAGACGAGGGCGTCCATGTTGGTATCGACACAATGATATCGGTTTAGTGGCAATTAATGATGGTATTCTCCTCGAACAAGCTATTTTCCAATTGGTTAAAAAGTACTTTAAGGATAAGCCTTATTATACACACATTCTCGAGCTATTCCATGATGTATGAATTATTTTTAAAAAATGCATTTTATTTAAATTACAATATTGAATATTATTTAAATTAGTTTATTTATGGCCATTCTTCGGATTTTGAAGGTTCATTTTAATGACTTAAAAAGAAACTTAATTTTTCAAATTATGGCTTAAAGTGTAATCAATATTGTGAAAGCGAGGACTGAGATCTTGCCTGAATTATGGCCCTGACTTATTTATATAATTAGGTTACAATGAAAACCGCAATGGGTCAGTGTCTTGACATGTTGACTGCACATAGCTTTAAGTCAAACAAATTGGAAAAATATACAATGGAAAACTATACAGCTATTGTGAAATACAAGACTGCATATTATTCATTCTTTCTTCCAGTGTGTCTTGCAATGCGTATGGTAAGTATTACATATTTGTACCTACCTAATCATATTTATATTTATTAAATAAAATAATATTACAGACAAACATAAATGATCCAGAAATTTTTCGGCAAGCGAAGACCATACTGCTTGAAATGGGACATTTCTTTCAAGTCCAAGTATAAAGAAAATTGATAAATTAACATATTTAAATTATTGACTTAAAAAATTATATTAGGATGATTATTTGGACTGTTATGGAGATCCAGAGGTTATGGGTAAAATTGGCACAGACATTGAAGATGGCAAATGTTCATGGTTGGTTGTAGTGGCATTGCAAAAAGCTAGTTTTCAACAAAAAAAAATTATAGAAGTAATAAAATATAATTCTAGTTTTTATTTACATTTTTATGATTCATATAAATAAATAATTATAGGAAAACTATGGTATTGATGATCCATCCAAAGTAGCAATTATTAAAAATGTGTATGAACAATTGAAGTTACCCATTACTTTTCAACTTTATGAAGAAGAAAGCTATAAAATAATATGCACTCATATTCAACAAGTATCCCGAGGCTTATCCCAGGATTTGTTTTTTAAATTTTTAGAAAAAATTTACAAAAGAACACTCTAATTTTATGATTTTACTATAATTTATATATGTATGTATGAATGTGGGCATCTTCATATTCAGTATGATTAACTTTATTTAAATAAATTATTATTATGTTAATTTTTATATAAACCTCAATTAAATTTTACTTCCATGCAACTTATTTGAAATTATTTATTTCCTGAAGATATCTTTATTATAAATATTAGAACTTTTGGTGATAAAATAGTTAATAAATTTAAATATGAAAATATTCTTATATTTTCTATATGTCAAAACTAATATAGATATGGTTTATTAAATTCAATTGTGTTTTGTAAATACTCTTAGGTATTTTATAGTTCTGTCATCATTATCTTTGATCTTTGAAACTACTTGTTATGGAAATTGTCAATTTCACAATTTAAGATTCTTAATCAGATGAAGCAGAGAAGTAGTTACAATGTTTATTTAAATTTTTTCTGTTAATAACTTTTCGACCAGATGACTTGATCCAATTGGTATATGTGAGCTTATTTTCCAGTAGAAATTTTTATATAATCGTTACTTTGAAGTAATTTGAAATGTTTATGAAGTATGTATTTATCATATGTTATACAATTATTTACAAATATATCTTTTGACCCATACAAATTATTAATTATGTATATTATTACAAGAAGCTCTTCTCAGTTTTATTTTATTGAAAGAAATGTTTTATCATTATTTTAAAATTCAATATGTTTACCGTCAGTATTCTACCTGAGGAACAAAATTCTACCTCTTACTGATTGGATGTTTTATAATATGAAACGCAAGCAATTTTTCTATTTCAATGATCTACAGCTATCAAAATTGCTATTAACAAAGTTACCAAATTTTATTTTAGATACTTCTCATACTAAACAAATATTTTGTTTTAAATCCATTCTTTTATACTTAGTTTTAAAACTAAAATTTTTGTGACTCTTGATGTAATTAAAGCCAACCAAAATTCTTCTTGATTATGGTAAACAATGGTCAATGAAGATTGCAAATCTGTCTTATCAGCTAAGTAATTAGAATAAACATTTTATTTTAGGGAATAGTTCTAAATTTGATATTTTGCCTTCTGTGTTTTTCACTAGATGATTAAAAAAAAAAGTATGATTTTGTTAACACAGTAATTGCCTGTGAACATACAAACAATGGTTTATCACCCATCATACATGTCTCAATAAAATAAACCCACACATTGACAATTCAACACTTCTTAGGAAAGGTATGGTGAAGATTCTTAAGTCATAAGTTATAACCACAGATTTTAAAATACTAAATACCTAACTTGTTACACCATACTATATAGGATGTTTGACATCATTTGCTGCATAGTATTCAATATTATAATTTATTAATTAAAATTAGCATAATACTTACAAATATATATAATTTATATGATAATAATTTAATTAATGGGTCTGAAAAATATTAATAATGGAGAATTTATGTGAATATTACTTAAACATTGATTACCATGTAACTGGCGATCAGCTTCAAATAGTAACATCAGTCAGTTATCTATATGTTTATGGTTATAACAAATGTGTATAGAAGTTACTGATACTATATGGCACATGTAGAGTATCCCCTGTGACATTTTCTTCCAGTTGGTAGGACATTCCCCACCCAAAAATAAAATCAAGTAAGTATATAATATAATTGAAAACATACAATAAGCATGAAACAATTATATTTATAAAATTAATTTTTTTATTTTTAAATGTAAATTAAAAAGTAAAATTTAATATAATATTATATCTAATGGTAAAAAATAAAAATATATAATTATTGAAGTAAACAAATAAAATAAAATCATTCGCTTTTAATTACATTTTACGTAATACATTAATTATAATTATATTATATTTATTATTCTATAACAAAACTTAAAATTCTTATTAAATAACTCGTTGATAAATGATGAGAACTGAAAAAATTATAATTCAGATGTAATTTGTGAAACGCACCATTGAAAGGATTATGTATGTTATATATTAATTAGAATTTAGAAATCATTTGGGTGGAAAATGTTTGCCTTATTTTTTAAATAGAAAGTCTGCCCTACTGCTCAAACACCAGGGAAAAATGTTTGTTTACCCATATGACTTATCTCGGTAATAAAGATGTTAGGTAGGTAATATCATTAATTATAAACACTATATATAATCAATGGTAATATATTTTTAATATATCTTATGTTCGTAGCAGTTGTGAAAATAAAATTAACATATTTTTAAATTAGTAAATTTTTATTGATTTGTGTGAAATATTTACAAAGTTTAAATCTATATTGTTCTTATCTAATTTTTTTATATTTTATTATGTACTTGAAAATATTCTTTATATTAAAATATTATTTTTAACATTTAATATATCTAATAATGTTTTATTATTAACCTATTAAACACAATACTTAATTCTGAACTACCCTAACCCACTACAAATTTAAAACATGTTTCTAGATAATTCTGGTGATCAGTAGTTTACAATTTAAGATGTTAAATATAATTATGAAGTAATAAATAACAAATTAATATTTATATATATTTCATATACTTCTTAATGACATTTTGATATTATAAAACAAAAGCCAAACAATTTTACAATTTGTAATATCTTAAATATGATCTAAAAATCACGGATGTGATGAACAATTATTTAAAAAGGAAAAGAAAAAACAAAATGGTAAAGAATAAATAACAATTTACAAACTCATTGTGTTACGGTTGTTCATGTAAAATTGATGTCCGGATACAACAAGTGTAAAAATGTAGAGACATGCAGCGATCCAACAATTGTATGCATTCTAAAAAAATAAACTTTGTTACCAACTAATACAATATACATACTCAGTACTCATCACAATATAATAACAAAGACTTTAAATGTCAATAGTATAAATGTATAATATGGTAAATGGCATTATAAATTTAAATTTATGTTAGGTATGTATTATTACAATAGGTAGCACAGAATAGATTAAATGTAATATATTCTTGGACAATACTATTATTATTGTTATATCATAAATTATATTTATTATAATCCATGGTTATAATATAATTCCAAAATATTATATGTCCTTAAACATAATGTAAAAGTATTAAAATAAGAATAGATTGTCATAGTAGATATAATATAAACAAAATAATAACAATAGAGGAAAAAATATTTCTATATCAACATTACAGTATGGTGTAAAAATAATAAAAATAGAGAAACGCCCTACCTATATTAGTACCTGTATAATGTATTTTTAACATGAATATTAATTAATAAGATTTATTTTGATATTACAGTTAAAGGTAATAATAAAAAAAAAAAATACATCTTGCTCATTTTAGCATTAATATAGTAGATACTAATATATATTATATTGTATAGGTATATTATGTAGTAAAAGTCTCTAGGACCAAAAAACTTTTAGAATTACAATAAAGTAAAGAAATTACAAAATGTTATTTCTAATAGAAATTCTATTTCCAAAAAAAAAAAAAAAACTAAATAAACAATAATGGCCCACTTCTTTCAAAATCTAATATAAAATATCAGGAGCAAATTGGTTAATCTATAAATATTATACTTTAGATAGAATAGTCAATTTGTTTTTGGAAAATTGTATCTGCACTAATTCACTTAAATCTTTAATTACATAAATCAATGTTTATTTTTTAATAATCATCGATTTATTATTAAATTATTATGAATACTGAAACAAAAACTAGGTAAACTATAGAAATTATCTGTTAAATTAGCAGACTTTGATTAATTTGTATAATCTGAAATAATTCCCCAGATACTTTAGTCTCTGACATTAGCAGATATTTATGAAGTGATGAGATATTTTAAGGAATTTTTTCTGATTAAGTTATAAGTAACCAATTTAATTAGGTATTATATACGAACTTGAATAATATTAAAATGTTCCCTATATAATTTTATAAAATACATATCTTATTTTATTATTTTTAAATTTCAACACTCATACATAATAGGCTAAATACTTTAATACAAAAGACAATTCAGCCTAGTCCGCTAATGCTTTGTATTTTTTCTGTATATTTAATTACATATTATTATATAATTCTATAATAGCTATTACCTACAATTGTAATAAATTACAGATTAAATCAGTTATTTTTAAAATTAACAATAATTATACAGCAAGAACTCCTGGTTAAATTTATTGCTACAATAGTATTTTACTAGGTAGGTACAACAAATAGTAGGGAAAAATCACTATAGAAAAATAACCAAAATATGAACCTGCTTGACAAAATAATTTTAAAATAAGAAGGCTATTAAAACTATAGGTACCTACTAGTACATAACTAGTACATTGGATATCGGAACAATATTGCAGTTTCGTACCAAAGTTCTTTTTGACAATTTTTTTTAAAAAGATATATATTTAAACAACAAATTTAATGTATTTCCAAAATTGGCCGCTCATATATAAACTGGGGAAGAATCAAATTGTCAAAAATGTACTTTTTATGATTAAATTGATGGTGAAATACAATTTAGAATATCCTATATACTTTGCTTATAACATAAAAGGCATCAAAATAACTTATTTTTCGAAAATGTTATTTTACCTCGTAAAATAATTAATTTTGATAATTTTCCATTTTTTTTTTTTTTAATATTAAAGTTTTTTTATTGATGTAAAAATTTGGCCGTCGAACTTATTTTTACTGTTATTACCATGTTAATATATTATTAAATATTTTACATGGTTTTCGGGAAAAATAATATTTACCAGTTTTAATCAATCATCTATTTGACAGTCTAGTGTAAAAGATTTGACCCGCAAACCCCTCGGGAAATGGCGGTTCTAGTATTAAATATTTTAGGCTAAAATTGAGATGACCTTTTTTTCTTATTAGATGCCATAGAAAACCATTATAGTCACAAAGTATTTTAGTGTGATAATTATAAAATTAATGTATATTATACATTTTTTTTTTTAGGAATTGGCGAAGGCATGGCTGATGATGGACCTCTCAATTTTAAGGCTGTCTTAAACCCTTTGCTTCCTCAGGAAACGAAAATTAATTAATTAAAATACAAAAAAACATAATAAGTGAACTATAGTGCGATTGTTAAAATCAACATTTTGATACAAAAACGCTGTACAAAACATGTTTTTTGAAATAGCATATTTTCAAATCATAATATTTTAACATGGTAATAACAGTAAAAATAAGTACAACAGCCAAAACTTTACATCAATAAAAAAACTTTAAAGTTTAAAAATACATATAGGTATATATACATATTCAAAAAAAATTTTAAATGATTAAATTTGATATACACATTTTTTTAAAAATCGATTTTCACTGTTTTTTTCATATTACTTCTAAAGTATGAGCGTCCAATTTTGGAAATACCATTGAATTTGTCATTCAAAAATACACCTTTAAAAAAATTAATTCTTAAAAAAACCTAAACTGGTACCAAAGTACCAAACTGCATTTATGTCTGTATATATTTTTAATTAATCATTTAATGTCATTATTCCTTACTAGAGAATACATTTTGTCGGCTTCACTGTAAAACTCTTGTGCATTATGAAACTCGTGCTCCTCGCCAATGTTCAAGTCTTCAATAAGTGCTACACTACGGATGTAGTAGAAGAATCCCATTAAAACCTAAAAATTATCATAATTAAACAGATAAATATTGATTACTGTAAAGTATTTAAAACAAACTTACCAATTGAATTATTCCCCAAATACTGATGATAATCCCACATAGGGATAATTTTGGTCCACAGATTTTCATAATGTTAAAAAATTTCGAATGAAATTTATTCAAGTAATAAGTAATAAAGTTAGAAATAAACACTGAAATGCAGAGAAAATGAAATGTTAAATCTAACCAGTATCCGCCCAATTTCTTTTATTCGCAATTATCGTCTTCCAAGTTCTAACTTCTGATAAAATATAGACATTGGACAGTGCAGGCACTGTAGTAAAACAGTAACACCACATAAAAATATTATTATTGTATACTTTAACCATTATCTGATGATTTTTAAAGGTCATTTTTCCCAACTGATTATCATTTATCAATGAACTTCTGAGTTTTGATAACGTTTATAAAATTTTCACAGTTCTTATTATTATTTCTTAAGTTTTATACTCTATTCATTTTATTTAAACATCATGTCTTCTGATACGGACGCCAAGCCCAATAAGATTTTCGGTTATGAAAAACAGGTATATACTGGCCGAAACTCGATTGAGAATTTTGTTGAGAATGTAAAAGGCGTATTATTTGGACCCTTAATTTGGATTAGAGGTACACCTCATAATACTGTTTCCCGACACATTATTATTTATTATGATTAATTATTGTATTTACTTATATATGTTATTTGTTCATAGAATATATTGTAGAGCCTAATCAAAAAGATTACAATTACTACCATGAAAAATTAAGGAGAGTGCCTACAGTTGATCAATGTTATGATGATGATCGATTGTGTAAATGGGAAGCAAATCAACAGTTAATCAGGGATAAGTATGTGCAACAGAATAAAGTTGTTGAGATATATATATATTAAGGTTATTAGCATTAATTTCAACAAAATAAGTACCTAGCTTGAAAATAAAAATACACTTTTAAGGTTAAATAGGAGGTATCTTAATTTTAATACCATTTTAAAAAATTAATAATTTATATTTATTTTATGTTCAAGCAAACACAGTGGTGGGTTAAAGAAGTAAAATAGATAATATTAAAGCAAAAAAACCAAGTCAGTAGGGGTGGAAGCACTTTGCTCGATGCGTAGGATACTGGTTGTGGATACATTGAATTTTAAAGCAATGATAAATCATTTCTTTCGATAAAAAAGATTCTGAGCAGAGCTTGTGATATACCAATATAAATATTACAATTAAAAATTTTATAATGCCATATATTATTTCAGTATATACCTATTATCCGAATAAACATTACATTTAAGCCAGATAACACTGTTGAATTACAAAAACTCAGAAAACGCACTCTAGTATCCTGCTAATATTATAAAATATAAATCACATAATAATTTTGGCCCATTTCAATTGCTTGAATCAATTATAGTATAAAATATGAAAATTAAAAATGTGGCTCGATCATTCTTTTGAGTAAGTAATGAAAACTATATTCGTTTTCAAAATTATTATGGGAGTATGCATCGGGCCGGACTGTTGGAATTAAAATGAGTAGTTTTTGACTTAAAAACCGGTGGTGTGGAGACCCCTTAATACAAAATTCCATCATAACCAAAATATTCTAAAACATAATAAATATATCTATTTAAGTTATTGGGATTTAAAAATAGTTGTATTTCTTTACAAAATTAAAATTTTGATTGTCTATAAATTTGGTAATAGTTAATTTTACTTTAATGTTGTGATAATACTTGAATGTATATATTTATATTATCTGTTGGTTAGACAGAGAAATCAAATCTGGGTGTAGCATCTTCAGAGCTACACACCCGATCACTAAGGGGTTTATATAATCAATTTTTATGAAATTTTAAGAAAAATTAAAATCTAACAATTTTAAAATATTTAATTATATTTTAAACTTCATTAAAAATAGCCAGTACTATTTTTCATTGTTGTCATCAAAATATCTGTTAAAAAACATGTTCACACTCTATAATTACAACTTTTATCCGTATTATTGTAGAGTCAAAACGTTTACAAAATATGAAAGATGAGAATATTTCTTGTGCTCAAGTGTAGAGTTTTTTGAAAATCTAAAATCCGTGATTGAAAATTGTGAAATTTTAACTAAAAACCACGCTACGGCATAGTCAATATTTTCATCTTTTTTATTTTGCATACATTTTGACTTTTCAATTATTAAAAGAAATGTTGTTATAGAGTGTGAACGTATTTTAATACTAGGTACTAAAATGGGTGTGTAATCTCAGCCTGGTCCCGGGTTTGGTCAAAATGTTTGATTTGGTATTGGTTTGGTCCGGGTTATATTATATAATGGTTATATGTTATACATCTTGGCCTGAATTAAAAAAAATATTCCATTTGGTCTAGTCTATTTTTTAAATTTTTTGGTTTGGTTCGGTTTTATTTTTTTAGGGCCAGACTGATTTCTAGCATGTAGCATCCTCTTAACCATTGCAGTCTACTAGTACTATACAAATAATATACATGGTACTTGGGATAATACTTTTATATTTTATTTATAAAAACCTGTTTTAATTTTTAAATATTGTAGTAAGTAAGCAGGTGACATCTGTTATAATTATGTCAGTAATTAGTTAAGTTAAAAAATTGTATGTATTTATGACACAGTATTGATAAAATTTTTCAATAATATTAAATTTGAAAATTAAACAATATTTAGTATTAATTCATGTTTCTTATATAATATATAAAGCTTTAAAAAAAATTTACTTACTAAAATTAATAAAATATTTACTTAATACTTTAAAATATTTTTTATATGTATATAGAATGGTAGATAGCAATATTCTATCTATTTTAAGACAAAGATATGAAGATTGTCGGATTTATGAAGCACCTGACGGTATGAGAAAATGTGAACCATTGTATGATATATATCAGGCAGCTGAAGAAAATTACTCAATCAAGTGTTAGTGAAGAATGTAGTTTTAGAATGTAAATTATAGTACATTTGTTTATTCTGTATAGATGGTGATATGGGTGTTGCTATGACTGCTGAAAGATGCTATGCAAAACAACTAAATCGTATGTTATGGGAAAGGCGCCATGGGCCTGTTGGAACTGGAATGAAGAAAGACGATTTATAAATCACGTTTTTTTACACATTTTATGTAGAAATACTATTACTGTGTATTAAAATAGAAAATTAAACCAGTAAGAAATTTAGTGAAATAAAAAATATGTATTCTGAAATGTTTAATACAAATATCAAGTTTTTTTTTTATTAATACTAGTATTTTGTACAAAATGTTACACTTAATTATTAAGCATATTCAAATACAAATATTGAGCTTTAGTTTCTAATTTTGTAAGTTCGTTAATTGTAGATAGTAGTTGATCATAGTGATTTTTATAAGTTGGTCTATTATCAACTTTTTTTTGACCATACACAACTTTTCCATCAAATTCATTCATAGGAATATCTATTTCTGGTCCAGTCTGTTGTATAGTAATATTCAAGTGATCTTCAATTTCAGCCAAATATTGAAGTTCATTGTACCATATACAACAGCCTTTATTAGTTGTCAATTCCGTATTTGAACATCGTTGTCCTCTAGATGGACACCATTCTCCATGATACCAAACTTTTTCTGGGCTAGATGCTACAAATGAAACTGCTAAACCCATTCGTTCTGCTCGACCTACACGGCCAATTCTGTGTACATAATTTGTTTTATCATCAGGTAAAGTCATATTAATCATGAATGGTAATCCATTAACATCAATACCACGAGCTGCTACATCCGTACAAATTAGAAACTTTATTTCACCATTTTTAAATTTTTCTAAATTCAATCTACGATCATTTATATTTCGTGATCCGTGAAGGGTACAACAAGAATAAAAAGAACCAAGTTGTTTGAAATATTTTTCTAAATTATCACAATCAAGTTTTGTACGACAGAATATAATAGCTTTATCCATTTTGTGTTTATTTATGGCTCTAATGCAATATTCACCTTTTAAAATTTTTACTCCTTGTGATAGAGCTTCAGATGTATTCAGTGCTCTAACATTATCTCTATTATGCACACCATCAGTTGGAATAGGATTTTTTAAAGAAGTCCACTGTGTATCTTTTTGAGAATCTACAGTTACTATTACATGATGTACAGTTTCTGGAACAGCATCTTCGCCTTTAAGATCTACCCAAGTTGGAAAATGCATAAGACGTGATGCCATTTTTTTAACTTCAAAATCATGCAGAGTAGCGGAGCAAACAATCATTTGAAGTCTTTTACCATCATTCGAAACTTTTGGCATATTTTCATGTAGATTGTCTATAAATTTGGTGTAACGCTGTTTTAATAACCCATCAGCTTCGTCCAATATATAGAATCGACACTGAGATAAAGATAAATGGCCACCCGATATAAGATCTTCTAAGCGGCCTGGTGTAGCAACTATAATATCTACACCTGATGATAAAACAGCAATTTGATCTTTGATACTAAAACCACCCACTACTAGCAAATCTTTAACTTGTGGTTCCTCTAAGTATTTTTTAAATTTTTTAATCTGATTAAATGTCTGTTCAGCTAGTTCTCTAGAAGGTTCTATAATAATTGCATATGGAGCATTATTTGGTTTCTTAATATTTGAATCTATTTTTGGTATATTACATTCAGAAAATGCAATACAATTAGCAGGTGCCTTACTTACAGCAGAGAAGTCTTTGGGAATATCATATTTGAATGATGATTCTCCAAAATTAAATACTATCTCAGCATTTTTTAATACCACAGCTGGGTAAAATGCTGAGGATTTTAAATTGCTTGGTATTTTAAATGCATCACCGAGATATGTACCATTTTTACTGAATCCAATTGTCCAATTATCTAAGTCTAACCAACACCCAATTGTATCATGTAATCCAAAACTTTCACCATAAGGATCAAATACTTTATTATTTGACTTTCTTCCAGTTCCACCAAAACCAAAACCAAATTTATCAGTACCTAAATCTAATACAGCTCCAGATGTAGACCAACCAACTCGACACAGACCTTCATCTGTGACAGTAGTTTCAAAATAATACTTCCCAGAATTTTTAACACCTTTTGTAGCTCTACAACCATGCCATTCCTTTTGGTCTCTTGATTGACATTTCTTACCATCAGGTGTCACTGCTATAGCCGATGAACGATCCCATACACTTAAAGCCCATTCATTCAATACATTCAAAGGTTTAATTGGAAGGCCACTTTGTTTACAAGATATGGATTGCTTAAGTGTTTCCCATACGATTTGAATGACTGGCAAACAAAATGCTCCTGTTTTTCCACTACCGGTTTCTGCAGCCATTAACACATCACCACCACCAAGTATTAAAGGTATTGCTTCTGCTTGGACATCAGTTGGTAGTAACCAGTCCATTTCTTCAATAGCTTTTCCTATTTCAGGCAAAACTCCCATCTCTTCAAATGCTGCCATTTCTAACAGAAATTAAAGACAGATTTTATATTTATTAGTAATAGTATAATGAAACAAATAATACTATATTACCTAACAATTTACCAAAGTTGTTAGTTTATTGAGGATTTATGTTTTCTTGTTTAGTTTAAATTATTTATATATATTCTTGTACTCGGTATTCACTATAATATAATTGACTATTTAATAATCATTATCATTGTAAGATTATTGATTTTATGATATCACTAAAAAAAAAAACGCTGTTGCAACAATCTTAAACCATGGTTACCCAACGGAGTAAAAAAGTGGTATTTAAAACATAGATATAAATATATGGACCGAGTCCCCCACATACCCCGTCGATGACGCCGTTATATCTATTCTGTGGTTTTTGCTTCGAACCACGATTTAAGATATATAATATCTTGTTATATCATTGATGTTATATAATCGTGTTTATTATCTATGGTTCATAGTAGTTTTCAAATGTATTATCAATTTTATTTTATCTGTGGTAGTAATGGGTAGTAGTAGTTATTCTGTGGATCCTGTATAATATTTGATTCATGGAAGAATCAAGAAATATTTTGTGGAACAAATGTTCATGATGGAATATACCACGGACTGAATACCATTTAAAATATATTATCATATACATTATTAATTATAACATAGAACATGTTCTATGATTATAAACAGTCAATTTGGGACAAAATATCATTGGAACATTTATACTTGGAAAATATAATTTATGGAACAAAAGGTAGTAGTCTGTCTCTCACTAGTTGTTGATATCGGTTTTCTCTCTCTAAGCGCAGTCCATATTATATATTTCATTGGAGTTTTTGTCCTTTGGACATCTGACATTTGATGTAAATATTGAATAATATCATGTAATATATTATAAATTTCTTATGTTCTATGGTAATGTGTTCAATTTTGTATCTTCGTATTTGTTGTGTGTTGGTTCCATACAATTGTGCAAATACTTATAATAAGCAAGTTACTATTATTTGGTATTCATGTTTTTCTCATTAGGTTAATAAATTTATTTTTAAAAATAAAAATTCCGTTTCAATTGTTTTGTACACAACTGTTTTGTACATTTACGAATAATATTTTTTCTCACATGAAAAGGTAAAGTATATTAGTTCAGTAGTTTGTGTAATCACTTAGACTTAATATATTTGTGTACATGTATTTCGATGATTCAATAATAATTCCATGGTGATTGTAATTTTATTTAAAAATAAGCAATAGGCTTACCTAGGTGTAAATTAACATTTTGGGTCCGAGGTGCCTAAGACGTATCTAGGTACCATACAAATGTATTAATTGTACTTTTTCCCAGTGGTAATTATTTGGGGCTTTGAGTTTGGATTATAATAGCATTCATATTTACATAATTTTTACAATTTTTAACATTTTTCACTATTAACATTGAGGGGAAAATTAAAATTTTTTTAGAAATAATTTTTTTTTTTAAATATTAGTGTTACAAAATATATTTACTCCCATCTTTATATGTGTTATATAACTAATGCAAGTAAGTTGGTCTAGCATTTGGTGTTTGTTACAAAAATAATTTGTGAAGATGTTGTAATATTTATTTTATATCTATTAGGATGAATGATGCTAATTATTTTAATTAAATAAATAAAACATGAAAATAATTAGAAGCACAAAATAATAAATAAAGTACTATTAGATGATGTGTAATGAAAATATTAAAATTTGTGTTTAGGTTAGATTAATTTACTATTTTTTTATTTTCAGGTCTATTCAGTTGGTACATAAATGATACCAATATTTAATTTTAGACTTCAAATATTTAGAATAATCATTTTTTAAATTTTAAATGCAGTCTTAATACCTCACAAATTTTGCGAGGTACCTATATTGTTTAAATCATTAAAATTTGTAGAACTGCTATGGATCATCTTATTGTCTGTACAAGTAAGCGTAAGTATTAATTTATTTAACTGTATTAAACATTGGATTATACATTAGATCCTTGATTATATCTTAGTAATTCTTATTAATCTAACTAACAAAAATGAGAAAACATAATATTATTTATTTCCTAACATTTGGTGTTTTAAATTTTTCTTGATGATTAATGAATCATAAAATCATTTAAAATTATATTTATTTAAGACATTTACCTATACTCTGTACAGTGAGAGAATGTGCCGTGTCTGCGCATGTAGAATGGCAATCAAGCGACAGCGACTACGGTGGCGGCGGTCGACTTGCGGTACATCCGAGCGCGCTGTTGGTCACCAGATGGGATAGGTGGGAACACTATGAGTAGGCACGCACGGGATTGTGCAAAACGAAACCGATTTTGGTTGGGCCGCGGCGCGTTCTCTCACTGGACAGAGTATAGGTAAAATTTAAATTATTTTACTTATGACATATTTACATAAATATATATATTTTTATTATATTATAAATAATATATATAATAGTTATGGCATGATCATAGTTTAAATAGGTATATTATTATTATGTATTTAATCTGGTATTGTGTACTAAATAGTAATGTTTTTTTCAAGTGTCCTTCAATCGTCAAGATAATATTGGTTGCTTTGGAAACATAGAACAATATTCATGTGACCATCAAATTGAACCATATACTTGTGATCGTCAAATAGAACCTAATTTTAAATTTCCTTCACCACCACATCTTACCAATGGATATCATATTTTGCCAAAAGAACCTCCACTTCAAAATAATACTACATCATCTTCATATTCACATAGTGATTCCGATTCTGTATCAGACTCTGATTCTTTGTGTTCAAATTCTGATATTTATGAACAAGAATACCCTCAATATGATGACCAATTGTTACCATATAAAAAAAAGAAGAAGTCTATCAATAGACTTCGTTCTTCATATACTTCACGTGGATATACAAAGAATTCAATTCCTTATAGTTATAAACATTCATTTGCTCACTATTTACCTCCAATAGGGGTTTTTTGGGACATTGAAAATTGCCAGGTAAATTAGTAATCTTAAATACTTAAGTATTATAATAAATAATGTGTGATTTAAATTATACATTATTAAAATTATTATAATTCTAACAATTTTAGGTTCCCAAAGGTAGATCTGCAGTAGCTGTAGCCCAAGCTATAAGAGACAGATTTTTTATTGGATATCGAGAAGCTGAGTTTCTCGTTGTCTGTGATGTTAAAAAAGAAAATGCACAAGTTGTTCAAGAACTAAATGATGCTCAAGTAAGTGAATGTTGATATTAAATTAAGTACTTATATGTAATTTATATTATTATTTTTTGTTAGGTTAATTTAGTTCATGTTACATCTGTGTGCAAAAATGCAGCAGACGAGAAACTTCGCTTGTCAATGAGAAGATTTGCTGACTTGCATGGTTCTCCAGCAGCTGTAGTATTAGTTTCTGGTGATGTGAATTTTGCATCCGACCTTTGTGATATTAGACATAGGTAATGCAAATTATATTACTTATTACCAATACTGATGTAAAGTACATTGTAAAAAAATATAATAACCCATCACTTGCTGGTAACTGGTTTATTGATTTATTACATTAAATTAACTAAAAAATATATTACAGTGGCCAGAATATATTTTACTTCTTTATATACATTTCTTAAACGTATTATAAAATACTTAATACTGGATAAATATTATATACTAACAACACTTAATTGAAGACTTATATTTGAGTATTTCAAAAAATATTTTATATGAAAAGTTAAATCAATCTACTGCAGATGGCTAAACTATGTAATATACCATAAATATTAAATACTCTACTAGAAATATGTATAGTGACAAACCTACTGTTCTATTAATTGTTGTATAATCACATAAACCGTATGACATGCCAACTGTTTTATTTAATATATATTATATATAGTTAACAGACTAGATTAATATTCCAAAGAATAATAAAAACAGTACAATGTAATTATTTTTAAATTAATTTTAAATCTTTAAATTTTATTAAAAAAATGTATATTGCCATTATGTTCTGTTTTAAAAAAAAGTTTGACTAATGAATTTACAAAAAGTATAATGTATTTAATTCTTCTTCTCCCAATTATTTAGGGTTAGCTCCTTTAGTCCTACACTTTCACTTAACTCTATCTCCGCATTTGCTTCACTTTCCTCATATCACTCACCATCACCCCTTTTTCATTCTTCCACTCTCCTTTTCATCAACATAAATTTCCTTTACTAATTTTAATGCCTCGATCTCTTCTCTCCTTAATACATGGCACATGCCTGATTCATCTTAATCTATTCTCCCTCATTTTGTCAACTATCGAAGTTACTTCTATATTTCCTCTTAAAGACTCATTTCTTATTTTGTCCTCTATTCACTCCGCTCATCCACCTTAACATTTTCATCTCTGCTATACTCATTCTTTATTAAATTAAATTTATAAAACAATAAATAACTGTTATTAAATATAAATACTAATGATTTATTATATACTATGTTTCGAAAATGTATTAACTAGTATACTGCATTTCAATATTAGCTTTTCAGTAAATATAAAGTATTAGTAAACATAAAAGGGAATACTGAAATGTAGTGGGGAAATTCTTTTTAGCCGTTGAGAAGAGTATTCTACACCGGTAAAACTTTACTTTAAATTATTTAAAAATTCTAAAACATTTTATTATTATTTTTAGAAAAAAAATGCATGTAATATTATTACATAATGAGCTTTGTTCCGAGAGTCTTATTTTATGTGCCAATGAACATTATAACTACACACATTTAGTTGAAATGTTACCACTAAGAAATGCTCTTCGAGTAAGTAAATATATTTTATTCAAAATTGTATTGTTAATCCAGAAGTGGATTTAATATGACAATCCAAGGTGTTATGTTTTGAGTGTCTCTTAGACTATTTCATTGTAAATTGGGATACATTGGATATGCTTATATCTGCGTTTCATGAAAGATAAGGCATACAAAATGATTTGATGCCATACCTAATGACTTAAGAGTATGCTACATACAAGATTTTTATTGGGTTTTGTATAAGCAATTTTTATGAAATTTTAAGAAAATTAAAAATCCAAAAAATTTAAAAATATTTAATTATATTTTTAAAGTAATTTAAAAATAGTCATGTGTCAGTATCATTTTTCATTGTTGTGTTCTCACAATATTTGTTAAAAATGATATTCACACTATAATTACAACTTCTCTTTTCTTAATTACAGAGTTAAAATGTATACAAAATATGAAAGATAAGAATATTTACTGTGATCGCATGTGGAATTTTTTTTTCAATGTTTTTTGAAAAACCTAAACTCTGTGATTAAAAATTGTGAAATTTTAGAATATAAAAAAAATTTTAACTAAAAAAAACTCCACGTTATAACATAGTAACTATTCTCATTTTTCATATTTTGTATGAATGTCTCTCTGATTACTAAGAGTGAAGTTGTAGTTATAGAGCATGAACATGTGTTTTAATACCGCTATAATTGGTGTGTAGAACCTTTTTAAGAGTTTGGCAAGTTTTGTACAAATAATCTTTCATAAAACAGTATAGTCGATATATTATAAATATAGTTTTATAATAATCAATGGAGAAATAAGTATGTATTTAAAACTAAAAACTGACAAATAATTCTGTTTATGCTTGTTTTTAATTTTACTATAGTTAAACATTAACTGTTGTCTAATAACTTAACTAAGTTAAGAAAGTTCATTTTGCGACTGTACTAAATTCCTGATTTCTAAACATATTTTAAACAATCTAAAAATAGTTGTTATCTTTTTTCTTAAACTAATTCAATGATCAATAGTTTCTTGTCCAGATTATATTATTTAAAATATGAATCTTAAAGCTTAGGAGTATGCTATACCAACCATTTTTGAGGGATTCTGTGAAGACAATTTTTAAAAAGTTTTTGAATAATAAAAATTTTACAATTAGAAAATGTTAAAAAAAAAATTAAAAGTAATCTAAAAAGAGTCTCATATCTACACCACTTTTTATTGTGTAATCACGACATTTGTTCAAAAACTACTTGTGGCTTTCTGACGTGTTTGATCAAAAAAAAAAATAGAATTGCACTAAATAAAAGATAAGATCTTAAATTAAGACCAAGCATAGAGTTTTTATTCGATAAGTATATTTGAACATTTAAAATTTATGATTGAAAAATATCAAATTTAATTAAAAATCTTGTTCATAGAAAATATTTTCATGTATCATATTCTGTTTAATTTTTGAATCTATGATAACTAGCTGAGAAATTGAACTTGGAAAGCGAGAATGTGTTTTAATGTTCTTTTAAAGAATAGGTGTATACAAATTGAGTAGAGTAATATATGATTCTTTATTTTAATATATGTTTTATACAATAGATAATTCAATGTATAGGAGGAACCAACATAAACATTTTTATTAAAATCTGATCAAATTAGTAGAGATTTTAATATTTACTAGAGTATATTTGAGTTCTACTAATTTCATAGAAACATTTGAAAGTGATATGTTGTGTAAAAAGTATATAAAGTGTATATTGGAGAAGTAAAAAAAAAAAAAATAATAAATATTGTGATTATTTTATGTTTTTAGATTCTGAGAGAAGCAAGGAATATATTAGTTTTAATTTTTGTATGTCTACTCAAATTGTCTACAAGAAAAATAGTTTCATCCTTACACATTTTCTTATTGGATATTATTTAATTTTCTAATTAGTACTTTACAAAAGCCATTTTTCCAGTAGTAATTTCTAAAAAAATGTATAGAAAAGTTGCATACAAATTAGATAAATTCCGTTAAAATTAAATATAATTATTTCTTTATAATTCCAAATATAATGATTGACATTTGAAATGTTCACCGAAAAAGTATTTTAATTATTAATAAATATTAATAAAAAATTTAAATTATAAATGTAATTTTAGGTTTTAAGACCTAAAAAATTAATTCAAGATTAATATATTAGTACTTGGTAAATTAAATTGTAACTTGAGTTTTAAAAATTGATAGTCAATGTTTTTTTTTTGTAAAATGTATTAATATTATAATTATATATATTGTGTAGAGTTCTGCTTAGAAACCCATTTAATATGAATGTCCTGTTTAGCGAGTATAGTGCTAGAGAGTAGAAACACTGCTTACTTTTTAAATTAGTTCCCTTGAAAATGACATTTTTGCAAAAATTGTTTTATGCATGATCATTTATTATTATACCTAATAAGAGTTTTATAATATATATGAAAAATGTTTGTTTTATTAGCAAAGTGGAAATACACCTGTTGAAGTTATTGTATCCAATTTACCAGGTGGCATAGATCCAGCAAAAATTAGAAATCGTTTAAAGAGGTTATCTGAAAACTGTGGTGGACGTGTTGGAGTAATCAATAATTGTTCAACAACAATTAGATTTCCTAACAAAGAAATGGCTGCCAGGTAAATAATAATCAGACAATCTTACACAGTTATCAGGTTTATCAGTTTATCATGCAATATGTAATATTTTTATTGCTTACACAATCTTGTTTAATTATTTTTATACAATATTTCCGTATGGTATTCCCTGTATTTAGTTTCTGTTCACATTGAACTTTCAATTATCAGTAGTATTTTAGGAGTCTTTCATTACAGTCATGCTCATGCAATCAATTACTTCACTTAACTTTAATTTATTTGTTAAATAATTTCATATTTTATATATGTCTTGCTAGTTTTATATAATTTTTGTATTTATTTGTGATTTATATATTTATTATTGTTTTTATTTTTCTTGTCACTTATTTTAAAATATATTTTCGAAATCATGGTAGTTA
Source organism: Pemphigus obesinymphae (assembly GCA_025469235.1). Lineage (NCBI taxonomy): Eukaryota > Metazoa > Arthropoda > Insecta > Hemiptera > Aphididae > Pemphigus > Pemphigus obesinymphae. The sequence continues at coordinate 27,901 of JAIPRL010003525.1, forward strand.
TATTTCTATTAAATATATGACTTATTCTAATTGAATATTAACTCTTTAGGGCTCAAAAACGAATGAATAAAGAGCGTGTGTTTAATAGTCAAATTGTTGTAAGTTTACCATTTGCTGTTAAAGAAGAATCATCGTCTACTAGTTTTATAAGTATATATTTATTATATCCAAACTAGTTTTTGAATTATCTCAATATTAAATACTAGATTATATAGGTAAACCCATAGTGCAGACAAGGGAAGAAAACATACAACATATTGCTACTACTATTCAATATTCCTCCACGAATAATATGCATCCACGGTTCAATATAAATCCTGTTACTCCGCCAGCTTCATTTGAAAACCAAACATTTGGGTGAGTTATAAAATTGTGTAAATTATTATTTTTCTGTGGTATAGTACTAGGGGGTATTATTAGACACAAGTCTAAAGGAGAAAAGACTTAAAATAAATGAGAACATACCAAGCGTAATTAAATAGGTATTTATAAAAAAATCATTGAATATGAATAAAAAATGTTATAATAATTTAAAAAATGTAATATAAATTGATATAATTAATATTCACTACTAACTTTGAAATACGATTGTTCCATCCTTTCGTTAGATTATTTCCCCGGTTGTAATTGAAAATATTTTCTTATACATTCCAAGGTGGGAAAATTGGTGAGTAGTTTCTATCTTCATGTAAAGCTTTAGAAAAAGCTAAGTTTGGTGCAGAAAGTCCTAAATGCATTATTTTATTTGTGGACTTACCTGTATATAAGTTGTAAATACTTATTTTTTGTTCCTTTTTAAAATTCACCTTATTTCATACATACTTACTTTTTTGTAATTTCCTAACATAGGTACTTATAAAAACTGGTATATAATAATTATATTAATTTAATTTAATGCTTTTTTCTCGATACAATAAATCTATTAGATTATTTACCTATTAGGGGCATACTAATATACATTGTATATATTACATTATATTTTAAATGGGGGTTTTTTTTTTTTTTGCCTTTTTTTACCTTGTCTTTTAGATTTTGAAGGGAGTGTGGAATCAATTGTTGTTTTGATATGATGTTTATTTTTCATACATTTTTATATTGGAAACTTTCATGGTTATATGGAGTATTGGACTTCGTCTTTTTATTTATTGCTTTTTCCTGATATAAATTAAATAAAACCCAAATCTACAAAATTTACTTTTTATTCTAAGTAAATACGTATTTCAGTAACCATCTTCAATGTAAAATACTGTGAAAAGTCTGTGTTTTGCACTGAAGATGATAACTTGAATTTTTAAATCAAATTAATATTACCCAAATAATAACCATTTCAAATAATGCGGAGTGGAGAATTACTGTAGTACATAATAGATATTGATAATGGCGTACTGCACTACTTTTTCACTCCACCACTTCTAAAATATGAATGCTTATTACTCGAGTGATGTTCATCAGATTTAAATAATAAAAATATATTCAATAAGAATTTATAATTTAAATTGGAAGTTGCTATTTGAAAATCGAAAATTTATAGTTTTAACAAATAAGGGAGGGGAATAAAAAATGTATATAATGAAGTATAGAAATAACTTTTTGAAAAAATTTTACAAAAATGTTTTATATTTTCCAAGATAATTTAAAAGTCATATCATAAAATGTTTGTTTTTTTTTTTGACAAATAGTCAAGTATATTACACCGAGCTCTATTCAAACTTGTTTTATAGAAAGCAATGATTTAATTATTAATAATTGAGATTAATAATTGAGTTAAAATTTAATATATCCACTTATCTTACCTTACAAGCAAAGTGCTTCTACCCTCTACTGGCTGACTTTTTTACTTACATACAATCATTCCATATAGTGCTGGACAAAATATTTTCCCTGTAAATTGAAAACCTACCTGTATTAATTTTACAGTTTTTGTATAAGTATATCACTGTATTAATTTTTTTATTAATCATCTAGTTTGTACGGTCAACAAATCAAAGGTGGTTTTGGAATGTCTCAAATGAACACTAGTGTAGATAATTCAATGAAGAATCATAATCCTTGGTTAACATCAAATTCGGTTGGTATACAGACGTGGTTAAATGGACCCCAAATTCCTATAGTAAGTTTATTACTTAAAAAATGTATTTTTATTCAGTAAAATGTTTTATGAAGGTATAGGAAAAGAAGATAGTACAATGAATGAGTAACAGTGATTAATTTTGTTTTATAATATAGTTATTAATATTATTGTGTTACTTATGTCTGATTAATTGTAATTGTATGAATGAATGTAGAACAATAAAGCAATTAAACAATTATTGTATTGGGTATATTCATAGGCAAATTTACACATTTTTGCTAGCGATTTCTTGATTTTGGATATTTCCCCTAATTAAAAATGCTAAACTCTCCTCTGGATGGACAATATTCTTAGATGGTAGTTTTTTGTCTATCAAGGTCATATTTGTTACTATGAAATAATCTGTACCATATGCACATCTTCTCTGTGCTGATTAAAGCATGTAGTTATTTTAAATCTAGGACGTTCTCCCTCCGCAGACATTTCCCCCCTGTTGACCCCTGATATGGTAGGACATTCATCCCCCCATTTTTTATATTTAAGACATTCCCCCTCGAAGAAATTCAAAATTTAATTTGTACTTATTTATACTTGTATGGGTGACCATACATACTTATTTTCATAATATTTCTTTTATGATCTATGTATTTTTGTCCTATATTATTGTGCTAAGTATATATTTGATTTTATATATATATATATATATATTATAATGTACCTAGTCCGTACACATTAAGAAACCTCGGCGTCATATAAAACCTTGTCCGTCATGCATAGGTTTGAATGACACAGCATTATCCAAAATAACTCGGTATACCATATATATATATATATATATATATATATATATATATATATTGGCACCCTGTATGCTAGCGTACCGTGGTTTGACTATGGCGTGGTAGGGTGAAAACTGGTCGCCGCCAACTAAGCTCTTAATGTGTTTTTTTATTATACAATAATTTTTAATTTTACATATACCTATACATATATCTATTGTAATATACATAATTAAATTTAATTAGGTTTTTAATTGTAAAATTAAAAAGAAAAAACATGTGAATTATTAATTTGAATATTACCTATGTTATAATTGTTATTACTATTGATATTAAATAATTTTTTTTTAATATTTAAAAATATATTTTTGTCCTATTTCGAAAATGTTCTAAGTATAAAAAAATGGGGGTAGATTATCCTACTGTACTAGAGTTGAACAATTTGAGAATAACCGAATACCAGTTATTTTATGAACTCCAGATTGTATCCAAGTGATATTGTGAGATCTTTTCCATGTGTATTAGTTGTACTATAAGTCTTTTATTATTATGTACAATTCATTTTTGGATACATTTGATGTTTCTGAGTGCATTGTCGTATCATAATTTATTTATCTTCTCAACAATTAAAAAGTACTTGATAAATAACGTGCTATGTAATACTTTTTCGGGTTTTTTTTTTTTGGAATAACGTGCTACGAAGCTATCAATTTATTTTTAGAATCTGAAAAATCTCTGAATGTTTTTATCGTACATAATCATTGTATATAAACTTGGAAACCAGTGATCGTTTAGTTATTAAAATGTGATATGTGTTTTGTTTGCATCGTTCAATGTTGACATGATGTCGCAACAATTCATTATTACTTGATTAAGAACGAACTACGTACAGTCTAAATAACATTCAAGAGAAAATATAATATATTTATTTTTTTCTTCAATACAGTAAAATTTAAGAATTTTTACATAGGACGTTATTCCCACATACCCTTCAACTATAATTATATAATATACAGTTACCTTTTGTATATACTCGTATATTATTACATTGAAGTATCCATATAGTATTTGTAATACTATCCCACACATGTATAATATAATATATTAATCGCTTGCATGTACTAAAAACTTAAATAAAATTTAAAAAGTATATAAAATAATTGTTTTTATAGAGGACTTATGTGTAAAACTTTTGTTTTGAAATTTGATCAGGATGGTACTTTTAAAATGTCATTTTTTGATTTTTCCAATAAATTTGGATTTAAGACCTGAAAATTTAATAAAAGGACAATTGTACACCACTTTAACTATATTATAATAAAAACTGGTATTCACAATTTTTTTCAACGGGTATTTAAAAATGTTTGATAACATTTTTGATTTCAGTATGAAATTATTTAACATTTTTGTAGAGTATGTATTCGTATTCTACTATTGTGATTAAATATAATTTTCAAAAATTATTGATTTTGATTTTTTTTATAAAATTAGTTATTTTAAGTTAAAAAGTTTTAAATTATTTAATTTTCATATTAATCAAGATGAAATTATAAGAAATATATAAGGTTTAGATTCTGAGCTAATTTGGAAAGTTAGTGGTTTTACAATAATGTTTAATTTTAATTTTTTTTAAGTCTATATGTATATTTTACACCTGTTAAATTGCTGATATTCCCAATTATATTTTGTTTTTAATAAAATGTGAAAATATAATTACCAATTGCAGTGAATTTTTAATTAATCTCACATTCTGGATAATATCAAATTGTTGTATTTTATAAATGTGCAATTATTACATACCGAGTTTAATATTAAATTGGTTAATGTATTAAATTAATTTTAAAAAAAGTATTGCTTGTAATCTAAAGAAAAAAAGGAAAAATTCAAGTACATTTCAGTAAATAAAATTACATCACAATACAAAATTGTACTGAATTGACAGTAATAGCATTGATTTATATATTATAATAATATATACTAAATTGCTCACTAGTCTGTATTTTCGGTTGTGTGGTAAATTTTTCTGTTATATAGCACACGCTAACTAAATACGGACCAGTGAGCAATCTATAGTAAATACAATCAATTGTAATAGTTATTTTTATTATGCATAGTTTTTGTAAATAATTATTATTTATATTAAATATAATTTATATATTATGATATAATTCAATCACATTTATTTAATGTTTGGATGTATAACTAGCAGTAATAATCATACTTACACCAAAACTACTCCAGATTGTTTTTTTTACTATACATCAATCAAAATATCCTATCTGATAAGTAAAGTACTTCCACCATTACTTGCCTAATTTGTGTATATTTTTTACATAATACATATAGTCTATATATTCTAAAATAAGAGAGAAAGTTATTTTTGAAATTCAGATTCTTACAATCTATGTTACTTCAGATTACCTTTTTGTATAATGTTAAATTAAAACACGTTATATGACACAAACTTCATCCATATAAAACAAGCTTAAAATTTTTAAACCTATTTTGTTGCGAATAAAAAAAAAAATGAAATTATTGATATAGTGATACCTATAGTTTAAAATTGTTTTGATTTATTTTTATAATATTATTATTTTAATTTTAATTTATATTTATTTATAGAGTGGAGTAAGAGGAGGTCCAATTAATTACAAAGGAAGACAAGTATTGGGTACCAGAGATAATCTAGAACAGTTGTCTCCTACTAATCAAACTCAAAAATCAACTCCACAAATACCCTGTAATTTATTTTTTGAATTTAATAATATATTTGAATTGGATATTGATATATTTTATTTATTTAGTAAAACAAAGTGAAAACTGGATGCGTCATGGTTATCCAGCCGCTATGGGTCATGGGGCTCCTATTACAATTTTAAAAAGAGGACCCAGTGGAACATCACAAACAGATACTCAAGTAAAAATGAGATACATTTATAAAAATGTTACATATACTTATAAATAAAATTTTTATTTGTTGGAATTCCAGATTGGACCAAGGCCTAGTTTGATGAGTACAAATGGTCCACCGCCATACATGATGTTTGGTCTTAATACTTCAGTTCCACCACCACCTATAATCAATGTTCCTAAAAGAGTTAGTCCATTAACATTAATGGAAAATACAAATTCTGATGTAAGTTTCTTTTTTATAAATATATAATTTTATGATTCTATTTTTCCTATTCATTTATTTTTACTGTTTCTTTAGCGATACTTTCATCCTATATCTCCATCATATAATAATTTAGCTACAAATCAGACATCAGTACTAATAACTCAACAAAATAATCCAGTAGACTTACATGTTACCAATTTAGATCAAAACATTGACTCTGTTGAAATGAAAAATATATTATTTAACACATTCAGGGAACATGTTATGGTATGAATATTTATTATATAAATTGCAAAAAATTAATTGTCATTGATCATTACTATTAATTTGGCAATAGGTGCTACATGTGTCAGTATTTTATCAGTCTGATGGTAACTTTGCAGCAGCTGTCCGAGTATCAAGTCAACAAGACGCTCAATATGCTATTTCTAAGCTTCACAGGCGCAAAATTGGATTCAAAAGAATTATGATTGCTTATGCACATTCTGGTTACCCTCAAAATCCCACATTGCTTAGGTAAAAAAAATTGAACTATATTACATTATTTTACATATTAATTTTGGTGGCTTTGTTTAGATCTCAAATAGCTTACATACTGATGGAAGTTCCTGGACAGCGTTTACCTTTATTCAAGTTCCGTGAAATGTATGAAAACCGTTTCATGACTTCAGTATCTGTATCAGATTTATATAAAATGAAGGATGTATGTTTAATTACGGAAGAACCAAATCATAGAATTATTAGTTTAAATCCAGATCATCGTAACACTCCATCACCCCTTTTACAGCCTTCTATGCCTATGTCTCATTTAGTGAGTTTGATAAGAAAGTGTTATATAGTAAAAATTTTTATTTTTTATTTTAATTATCTAATCTTTAATTATTATTTAGGATAAAACTGATGCAATTTCATACTGTCCATCTCATGCAAAATTGAATAAACCAACTGATGATAAAGGTTGGGCTGAATTAGAAATGCCTGCATTACCTAATGTTAATATTTCACTAAATGAGTTTTCTATACGCTTACATTCATTGATATCATCTCACAATAGTTATCTGATTCTAGCCACGTAATAAGAAAATATTAATCTTGCTATTAAAAAATTAAAGCAATTTGACATATATATATATTTTTTTTTTAGTATTTGTGATTGCTATGAGGCTGCATTTAATGAACCAATACAAATTGATGAAAATGGAGTTCCTTTAGAACATATTGTAACTGCTGTTAATGGAATTGAGCTTTTACAAAGTTGTAGTGTTGGAATCAAATATCTTACAACATCTTCAGCTTCAGATATTGGAAATATGTCCGTTAGGTCTTCTACCCAAGAATCTGATACTAAATCAGAAGGTAACATTTTATCAATGATTATTATTAGTTAATTACTAATACTTGAAATTTCTACAGCCAGCGTAGGTGGATTGAAAAGTATTAGTCCACCATTAGCTAATAATTTGGCTTTATTGAGTCGTGAAATGGTTGACTTATTAAAAACCTGTACTCATTGTACTATGTCGTTCAATCGTTTTATACCAGCATATCATCACCATTTTGGCCGTCAATGTCGGGTTGCTGATTATGGTTTTACTAAACTCATTGATCTATTAGAAGCATTACCTAATATCGTACAGGTACGTGTACCATTGCCATTTAATGAAAAATCAATTTTTTTTATTGTTATTAATTTTAGGTATTTGGAGAAGGTAATAAACGTTTCATGACACTATCACACAAAGCTCAAATGCGAAGATTTACTTCTGATTTGTTACGAATTCTTAAATCTGTAGCTAGTAAACAAGTGCCTATTGTAGAATTTGCTACACTTTTCGAAAAAACTTTAGGCCGTGCATTTGATCCAGTAGATTATGGACTATGTTCTCTTGAAGATTTATTGTCACAAGTATCGGAAAATACAGTTGTCATTGGTCATCTGGATGGCCATAAATCAGTAGCGATTCCTAAACGAGAACAAACTCCAGAAGAAATTGAACGCACTAAAGCATTTGCGAAAGAAGTAAGTTTCAGCTTAATAACTGTAGTACAATACTATTATCTATACAGGAAATTAATTTTTTTAAATTGTTCAGTCCTCTTTCATTTGAAACTATAAATCAATACATTTAAAAATAATAAATTAAGAAGTATTAAAATACCAATAATTTATTTAGGTAATAGAGTTATTAAGTCATGCTCCACAGTGTAGTTTATTATTTAATAAATTCATTCCTTCCTACCATCATCATTTTGGTCATCAATGTAAAGTAGCTGATTTTGGATTCACAAAATTGATTGAACTATTTGAAGCAATACCACATATTGTTAAGGTATTTTTTAATATATATTCTGGTGTTGTCTTGTGTATTATAAGAATATGTCTTCAATATTCAAAAACAACAATTTGTGAAATTCTACTATTATATATTTTATTAAACTATTATGTGTTAAATAAATGTTATAATTTTGTTTAAAAAATGAATGTTTTTGTGTTTTGAATATAATTGTCTAAAACAAAAGTATATTTAATATTGTAAAATTGCCTTTTAGATTGAAGATGATTTAGAAGGTGAACGTCGTGTTTCATTAACAACTGAAGTGAAACAAAATGTTCTTGGTGATCAATTGGCTGCATTGGTCACATATCCACTGCAAATAAGTCAGCTGCAGAATGCTTTTTTGTGGCAGTATGGTTATGGTCTCAAACCTTCTTTGTATGATTGTGAAACATTAATTGAATTGTTACAAAAGCTTGATGATGCTGTTAAGGTTAAAAATTTTATAAATTAAATTAGTGTTCACATTTTTATTAATTGTTAACATTTTTATAGGTGGTTGATAACCATGGCGAGCTATTTTTAGTTGCGGTGGACCGCAAAGAAGCTCACAGGTTGTCTCTAAAAGTACGACGTGTTTTAATGGAACACTCATCTAATGATAAGATGTCTGTTTTACAGTTTCAATCCGTATATCAAACAATGTTTGGTGAATCTATTAGTATCGAAACCATTCAAGAAAAACTTAGTGATACGGCTAATGTATGCATTTATATAATTTTTCAATTTCCTTAAAAGATTTTTAATAATCAATTTGTTTATTTATAGATTATTAAAACTAAATTTGGAGAAGAATTTATTCAATTAACCACCTTGCAGTTATTTGCTCAAGATATGTATCGCCTATTAATGATGTCTGATGGTCGATTATTGTTAATATCTCTTGAAGCAGCTTACTTACGTATATTTGGAACTGCTATCCAGCCAGCTATTTATGGATATCAGTCTGTGATGGCATTATTAACCAGTATTTCTCATACCATTCTTATTAAAGGAAAGCCACCTAAAAGATATATTATGCTCAACAAAGAACTTTCTAGTAAATTATTATATACAATTAAGTTAAGTATATTTAGTATTAATACTAATTTTTTATTTTAGGTGTAGGTATTACTTTACCAAATAGTATAATGAAATCACCCACTCCAGTTCAATGTGAAAAGAATCGTTGCAATCCTATGATGAACATAATGAACCACGAAGATAATTTCAGTGAGAACAATATATTGCCTATAAATGAAAATAAGGTATGTACATATATGTAACACTAACAGATTAGACTTCTATAGTGAGGTTTAACATGAAAAAATTTGTTATTCATATTTGTCCAATAAAATTATGAAAACAAATTTCAATTTATTAGCAAATATTTTTAATATTTCTCAATATTCTATAAAATTTTAAATGGCTGGCCAATTACTGAAATATTGTGGATAAAAAATGTGATTGTTAACATGAGTCAAATCTGTTTTTATTATTCAAAAATGTAAAAATATATATATAATACAAACAAAAATATCATTATGGTGGGCAAAACCATTATTAAATTATTATGTCATGCAAATAACCATATATATTAAATAAACCAATATTAATTTACTACACACTGCATCCTCTAATTATTGTTTAAAAGAATATATATAATTGGTTAATAATATATACCTCTCACCGTCAGATACAATTTTTATAACAAATAATTTATACACTGATCTGTTATAAATATATTTGATACTGAATTTAAATATTCTTCATAATTAAAAAATTATAGAATTACAAACTAGTAAAATTTTTGTATAAATATTTAAACCATAAAATTGAGTGTTTCCTGTTAACAAAATCATTTTCTATATATTCCAAACAAAACATGCAATTTTGTCAATTATAATAAAGAACCAGTCGGTAAAGCATACTGGTGGTGGATACATTAAATTTGAATGCAATGATAAATAATTTATTTTTATAAAAAGTTTCTGAGCAAAACTTTGGTGTATATAACTTGAGTTTTGGTATTTATATGGCTAATTAAAAATATGATGTCAATATACATACTGCAATAGTTAATAATTGGTGTAAATTTCAAGTTTCTGGTATTTTCATTTTCCAATTTATAATAATTATCACTATTTTTTTGGCAGTTATGAATATTAACATATCACCTTAATCATGATTAGTTTATTTGTTATTTTTTAATTTAAAACAACTTTGTGTTATATTTCTCTAAGGAAAGGTAGTTTTTGTTATGCTTTTGAAAACTACTTAAAAAATCAAAAAATAACTTCTATAAAGCATCAATTAGAATGAATTTCCTATCAAAAACCAACCTCTATACCAGAAAATTTCAAAATTCCTCTTGCCCGAAACAGTGTATGCATACATAAAATAAAATTTAAAAAACATTGTAAAACCAATACCCTCAAAATCGAAAAAAAAAACCATTATAAAATATTGCATCATTTATAAGTTAAAAATTTTCATGTAATTTTTGTTGAATCATTCTACCATATAATACCATATATATTTTAACCTTGATCAAAACTGTTTATATGAAATGTTCTAGACAATAGCAATGTATCAAACAAATAAATTGAATACTGTCTATATGGTGGTTCTGCAGCCACACAGTTAAAGAAATTGTTTTTTCTAAGCTTAATAAAAATATTTTGTTGAAAATGATGATACCAGGCCGAGACTGACTTGATATTTTAAACCAGACTTTATATTTATCTGTTGGTTGAAATTATTTTCCCAATATTGAGAAATATTTAATCTGTTAAAAATATTGTTTGTATGATCATTCTCGTAAGCGATTTAGTAATCTGATCAACATTAAATTTTTATATTAGCATTTGGCATCAAGAATAAATTTTAGACCCAGAAAATCTTCAATTTTACTTACCTTATCATTAATTTAGCGCAAAACCTCCACCGAATCGGTTTGTTCCTGCTTTTGTATTTTTATAATTTATGTAATTTTATTCTATTCTATATTAGCACAAATACATTTTAATTAAATAACTTCTAAAACACTTAAGTTGTCAACTTACTAATATCTCAGAAATGTGAAATAAAAACATATGATAAATTATTTATTATATAATGCCCTACGTAACCTTTTTTTTATATATTAATTTTTAACAACTTATAAAACGTATTTAAATACAAATAATAAAGAAAAAATGTTATAGTATAAGTAGTGTGCTTGAATATGTCGTATGCTACATAATTTGAGAAAATACTAAAATAATGTTTTTAGTAAAATTCTATAAATAAATAAATAAAAACTTATAAAAATAAAAGGTTGTTTGTTGTATTGTAAGTGATATCTACCATATTTTTACATTCTACCCCAAATAAAAATGATAATAACTATGTTTTATTGAATAACATTTACAGAAAAAAGAAAATTACATAATATAAAACCATTACCATCTACATTAATTAATTATATGGATATCGAGTAATTACAGTATTGTGTTGATATGATATTTTGTAGGTTCTTATTTTAATTAATAAGGAATTAGTCATTAGGTTATTTGTATTTAAATATTTTTTTATGACTAAGCAACATATAATATATGCTATATTTAAAAAAAAAAAATTTTATTGCCCAAATTACTGTAATTATATTTCAGAATTTTCTGTTACCAAAATGTATTATAATTTTTTTTTAATTCCTAAATCTGAATTCTAATAAATCATGAATAAATAGGTAGATTGCTTACAACACAACAATTCAATAACTAAAGGATTACTTATAAATTATTTAAAAAATGTTAACCTTAGTCAGTTAGTTAGGAATTTAATATTTCCTAAATACCATAGAAAGCAAAGAGGCACTTCATCGGCTACGCAGCAAAACCTCAATAAGTCGATTTTATAGAATTATATATGAGAAGCAAAAATTAATTGTGACTGTGTGTTGATATAGATACAAGGTTTTGTTTATACATTATACTATAAAATAATACAAAATAATAATAATATAAATACAAAAATATTAAAATGTATATAAAAAAAAAAAATGCAGTGCATCCATTGGAATTAAAAAAAAAAAATTCAACATTTCGATTTTATGAGGTTTTGCTGTGGAACCAACAACTTCATATAATTTGTTTAATATAGTTAAATTTATTATATTATATTTAATATATTATATATATTAGGATTATATTTTTTTTCTACCTAGTTATGTAAATAGATTATGTTTAACTTGCTCTTGAGAACATTTTGTTTGTTTGATAGCTGAAGTAAGAATTGATTTCAGTTGGTTACAAGTATGATGAGCTTGGGGGCCATATGATAAAAATGGGTTGTAAGATGTTAGATATGTTGACTTGATTTGTCCAGATCTTTATTGTTTTACAAACCTTATTTTTGTATGCTTAATCCCAAATTCTGATTTTAAACTAACTTTAATTTATATTATTATTTTATTATTAAATATTAAATAAGTAGTTATTTATATTAAAAAAAAAATAGATTTGATTTTTAATTATTGTATTACCTATTTACTATTTTTGGTGGAATTGAGTAACTTGTAGAATATTATTTAAATAAAATATAAAAACCTCAATTTCTACAAAAAAAATTCATTTTATTTCAAAAACAATGTTTCTATTTTCAGTGATAAACAATGACTGAAAGCACATACACTTTCCTTTTTACAGAATTGATGAGTTGTATTGATTTATGGGTGACTCATTAATAGATGAGTTATATCGACTATTACAATGTATTATTATTATTAATTATTTAGCTAAAGGTATGGTTTCTAAGGCATGACTGGTCGCCATAGCACTGCTTCCATGTAATTCCTATAGACTAGTTTCCTACGCGCGACCGCTGTGAAGCGACTAAAAATCAGTGCCGCAACTGCCCCAGTCTGACATGTAATGCGACTGGTCGCCTATTACCATTATGGTGAAGTTGTATTTTATGGCCAAAGAAGAAGAATAATTTATTAAAATATCATAAATTATTTTATTTTATTTCGTAATAAATGCCTATTTATTAAAACTGAAGTATTTTTAAATTTTCCTGTTTATAAATAAATTATCTATTTTTATCCTTTTTTAGTGCAGATTTTAATAATTTATTATTTATTATATCATGTAGGAGTAAAATAACTTATTATTACAAAAAAAAAAAACATAAAAACATACGTCTTCATTGCATAATATAGATATTAGAATGTGAGGTGTAGGAAAGTTTGGAAGTGTCACGACAGTCGGTCTAGGCGATTGGTCACATCTAGAAAACTAGTCGGCCTTCAACGACCGGTTGTAGAAACCTACAGCTGAGACCAGTTGCGCCTTGGAAAACTTTTTTTTTTTTTTACATTAACAAACATTAACAATTTTCATAAATTATTTTGTAAAGGAATGAGATCCCAATTTAACAAATTTTTTTTGTTCTTTGACATTTCTATTGCTTCTCTAATATTTAATCTTTGATTATTTTGGACTTTTTTTAAATAATTTTATTGTTTGTATATTATGGTTTTCTACTAATACATATCTTATTTGTTTCTTGATTTTTAATATTTCTAATGTTTTCTTTAAGCTTAATTCCTATTTTTCTTCTAATTTGTCCTATTTAACATTTTTGACAATCTTCGCGTTAGATTTAGTAAATTCCTGATTTTACTGTTACTTTTATTTTGTCCTTGATATTTCCTAATATACTTATTAATTTGTTATTTCTTGATGACATTATCAATATCAATATAATTTTTTAAAGATTTTCGAGATTTTATTTGAAATATGTGGTATGAATAATATTATATTATTAATAATATTATTATGGCTGCTCTTTTTTTATTTTTAAATGGTTTTATTCTAAAATACTGATAATTCTAATGTTTCTTCGCTATTCTTATTTCTTTATTAGTTTTAAAATCCATTAAAATTTGCAAATTGACTATTTTTATTTTTCAAAATCTATTCTATTCATTGGGATGTTTATCAATCTGTATACCATGCTATTCCAGTCCATAATTTTATGTTACCAACAATGAATATTGAATTGAGGAATTTTTGATATATCTACAAGCATGTGTTTTTTTTCTGAATATTTCAAATTCTAATTTATCAATTTTTTAATTTAAAAATCCAAAAATGGTAAACTTATTTTTCACCCGTGAATTTTATTAAAGAATATTGGCAGTTTAAGTTTTTGAGAAAATCTACATTAAAATCATAATTTACTATTTCAAAAATATTATCAATGTACTTTATCCAAGTTTTTGGAAAACTGTTTTTTTATTTTCTATTTCAAATTTACTCATACAAAATTCTGTTAGGAAAGGAGTCCAAAATAATCAAGAATTAAATATTAGACAAGTAATAGAAATTTCAAAGAATAAACACAATTTATTAAATTGGGATCTACACAATTAATAAAACATTATAATAATTGGTATGCACATCGATAGAAGAGAAAGTTTATATGCCGAACGATTCAGTCATTGAAGATAGAAAAATAATTTCTAAAATATGTATTTATTGAATTTTGTTTTTTTTGTAGAAATTGGGTTTTATATTTAATTTATATTATTTACTAGAGCTGGCACGGGTACACGTTTAATACCTGGTACCCGGCATGTATTTTGATACTTGGTACTTGGCAAGCCAAACGAAAATCTTTACAGGTACTTATACGGGACTTATAAATTAACCTAAAAAAAATATATAATCTCGTCTTTTCTCAGAATTTAAGAAAAGGGAAACCTGTTCCAAAAATAGTTGAGCAGTTTGAATCACCAATTGATAAATTATACCTACTTTTTTGGTTAGTGTTTAGAAGTTATTACTTAAGTCTTAAATAATTATAGTTTTTTTTACAAAAATTACAATGTACTTCTTAGTTTTTATTATTTTAATTAGAAATACTTGGTTTATATTAAGTACCTGGTCAATAAAAATACCCAACCAAGTATCCAATATCCGGTACGCTTAATCAAAAACTACCCGGTACATGTTTCCTGATAAAATTTGCTACCCGCGACAGCTCTATTATTTACTATATAAGTAGGTAATATTTTGCATAAGACCTAATTATTGTATTGCTATACATTTGTGAGTACAATATATTTTAAGTTATTTATAGTTATATATAATATATATATACGTATATATAAATTATTTATAAAAGTTAACAAATGATGATATTTCAATAGGCCGAGCTGATGATAAATTTTTATTTACTATGTACAGTTTGGAAGTTAGTTGAGATTGTTATTTAATTTCCTGGCTTCTAATACATCTTGCATAGTGAATAAATATTAATTCATATGATCATTTCTCGGAAGCGATTTAATAGTATCTGAACTTATTAAAATATAATTTTTTTTAAATGTATAAATAAAAATAATAATTACTATTTTATGGGATACTTATTTTTTTTCAGACACCTATAGTGAAACTTCCTGATTTGAAGTTGCATCCAAATATATTCAGCATGAGCCCTATGTCCCTGGTTAGTTGTTCTTCACCACAAGCACCACATCCATCGCAAGTACCCATGCCTACTGAACTGTGCTCATCGTTTAGTGATAAATACAAACCTATCACTAATATCAATAACAATCATTACATTGACAATCAGTTTTGCTACCCTATGATAGGTAATGATGATTCTTCAAATACCAACAATCAAGGTAATGCTAGGAAACATGTAATAATCTATATATTATAATGAAAAAAAAATGTTCATTTTTATTTTTAGGTAATCAATGTTTGGTTCAACAATTGAATGATCACTTGCATTCATAAACAAAATCATCTAATAACAGGATTCAATAGTTTTTTACAACGAAAGACGTCAATATAATATTCAAAGATTAATAAAATATGTTATAGGTTTATATTTTTTTATATAAGGACTGAGTCTCACTCCTAAATAACTAAAGATATTTTTTATTCGTTTGATTTTTAAACAAAATATTTTCCTTGAGAAAAACTACTTTATATTTATATATACAAAGTCTATTAGGTTTAGTGAAAAGTGATGTATTAATGGATCTCACTTTTGATTTTTATGTGTTCACTAGGTATTTTAATTTATTTTACGTTTTTCATAAAATTATATCGTAAAAAATATATATGTATTTATTTACATGCATATACAACTAAACAAAAATATTTAATAATAATGTGTGATGAAATGTCACTAAATTTTTAAAATCATACAAAATATTAGGTCTATTACTATTATTATAGTGATTTAAGTAGATTGGAAGTAAGTAAATATGTATCATTTATTATGATTACTTTTTCTTCGAGTAAAGAATTTTGTTGTAATATTTCACTGAATGGTTTTTGCTCTATTTATTTGGCATTGTGTTCAAACATATATATATATTTTTTTTTTATAGTTATTTAATAAAAATAGCCTATAGTAGATTTATAAAATTAATACTTAAATTACGTGTTTTGAGGGTATACAATTTTTTTTATTACCAAATAAAGAAACACAAATCAAAAAAAGTAAAATTTATTTTTACTTAATTTATTTTATTCTCGTATCTTTACTTTTATTGTTAATTAATTTCAATAATTTCTCTTATTCCATATTTTCTATTGGAAGATACTATGTATTGTATTACTATTCAGTATTGATATATTATTTATGTATATAAAATATTTAATCATTTAAAAATTAAATGTACATATCTACCTCCATTGTTATATTATTGTGATAAGGTATATTTGTTTTTATTATATTTTATTGTTTTACCTATATTGTATTAATTATTAATAGATTTAACTTTTAATTCTATGTAGGAGAATACATCTATGACCTAAATAGTTAAACTTGATTCAATTTGGTATCATTTTTTACATATTTTTCTAAGAACATAAAATAGGGGTTTTTTTTTATATACATTTTTTTTTTAACAGAAACAGATGTGCCAAAAATATTTATTTTTAATTTTGTTATTTCTTATGTATTAACTATTTACTACTTGAACAAAGTAGTCTAAGTTTTGTAATTTCAGTTTAAAATATTATGATTATATTAAAAATAAACCGTACAAAATGTTATTAATTGAATATGTGTGTACGAGGATGTTGATTGTAATTTATTAAAATATATAAGTATACACACAGTCTTTCTTAAGATATTGGGTACCTATATGTGATGATAATTTTATATAAAATGTGAAATTGATAAATTCTTTGTTATACAACATTAATAAAGTGCAGCACTTAATTTATTAACATGACTGTTTCTGCTTAATTATCAACTGTGTATCAAAATACTATTTGGAATTAAAATTAATTTGTACTTGTATATATATAAAGTACCTAATTTTGTTGTGATATTAAATTCCAAAGATTTTGGTAAATTATTACACTTTTTAATTTTCAACAAACTTCATTGACTGAAATAGTTAGCTCTAGCAATTTCAACATTTGAAAATTGAAATGTATACATTTTTTATCAAACATAATTTATAAATTATAATCAAATTCAAAGTTTATTTATTTATATTATAAATAAACTACATACTCTTACTCAATTTAAAAAGCAAAACATCAAATTTTGATATAATGATTCACAATTAGTAATGCGAGTGGAGATTATTCTCCCAGCATGAGAATATGTTAAAAATATTCTCTAAAAAATTATACCTTGGACATTATTGAGCATGAGAAATGAGAATGTTCTTGGCACATTCTCGAAGAATATTACTGTTAACATTTTTTAGTCCTAAAACAAAAAAATGATTAATACATTCTACAATTTAAACACTTAATTTATGATAATAAAATTTGTTATAACTGTTGCGTGTGTGCCCTTGAATCTCAGAAGGGTACTCGATCACCAACAGTTTTTTGAGGTTAATTGTAAATAAATTAAGTCGAACACAAATTTTCCGTCACGATATTTATTAGATGATCACAATAATTCGAAGAACTTAGAACAATAGAAATTATTCTAAGTCCAAAATATAAAATA
>JAIPRL010003526.1:0-46160 GCA_025469235.1 Pemphigus obesinymphae
TCTTCGTCAGTAATCACTCCATTAGGAAGTCCACAAACATCCCGTCCATTCGCGAATTCATAAATGCCTCCTCCACTAAACTCCAACTCTCGATCTCTTCGTCCCACTTCCCACACATAAAATCAATTTCGACCCGCCCCGGCCTACTTAACGGCCGCAAAAGAAACCGTCCTCTTAAATTCTAAAACTTCAAACATCTTAAATTCGCCCCCTCATCACGTCTCAACTCCCTAAAACATCCGACCCTCTGGAAGAAGCTCAGGCTTGAGACAGAGTACCCCCCCACAAAGCAAGTCAAGGTGTTTAGTATCAGTCGTTGATCGCCTGTCTTCAGTCGTACATCATTCATATTTTGCGCCAGACACTCAAGTCAACCGACAAACAAAAATCACAATGCAATTCCAAGCGAGTCATTTTATAACGTCCGAGTTCAAATCGTACATAATATATAACTAACAGTTGAAGATTCATACACACGAGTGTGTATCTTACCAACTCATTATTAGGTGTTCTCCTCAACATTTGCTGATCAAATTCGTTACCTATGTACCTGCTCGTAGTGTACATCACCTACGTGGGAAATGGACATTTGGCTATACTCGGTCCCCCCCCCCCAGTGCTCCTCTACTATTTTGAAACATTTTGACAGCTCCCCCACTAATTATATTTTGATGTATACGAGTTATGTAGTTTAGATGGGACGCTGATTTTTTTAAAAGCCTGATAGCAGCCTTTCTTCTATTTTTCCGATTCACCATCACTATGTCCATGGCTAATTAATATAAATTTTAATTACAATCACGTAGTTACCAGCTATTATATAGGTATTGTACACTTTTAACTTTATATATTATAATATGACACGATCGCCAGGGTTCACCCAATACATAGGTTAGGTGGGTTTCGATTAATAATTGACAATAATTTTGTTTCTATACCTACAGGAGGTATATCTTTCGCTGTGCTCGCTATGTTCGTGTGCTTCGCCGGAGCAAACGAGGTGCTTCGATCACACCTCTGGTTGCCTCCCCGTACGTAGCAGCACCTTACGCGGCCGCCCCTTACGTAGCGGCACCGTACGCGGCCGCCCCTTACGCCGCTACACCGTACGCAGTTGCTTCTCCATACGTCTCCTCGTACACCACCTCCTACCCATACGTTGCCAAGACCTTAGCTGCTTCACCGTACACTTAGTACTACCCGTGAACGACCATCTCGTTTATTGATATCCGCAAGAAATAGATAGGTACCCGCGATCAACTCTCTACGATTATTTCATAACGAAATAACTGGAAGAAAAAAAAGAAAAAACAGTTCAACCATAAACGTGTAAATATACTATTATTCAAAATATAATGTTTTATTGAAATGTAAATAAAATGACGTGACGCGGAACTTCATTTCGTGTTCTTATTATCGTTTCATAGATTTCTCCCCGACCTTCCTACTGAAATACACGTAAATACGACGAAGATACGACGATATGTGTTGAATAATGATATTATTAGAAAATAGAAATACACAATATAGACGAAAAAATATTATACCCGTAGCTAATGTAAATCGTATGTATAATTTTTTAGTATTAAATGTTTTAACTTCAACTGGGTGTACCTCCTGTACGATTTTATTTATACGTTATATAGCATAATAATAAATCATTTTAAGTAATTGAAATTTAAAACTCGACTAGGTACGCAAAGTTTACAGTGCTTATGTGCGCCCTGCACGTCGCTGTCCAGCCATTTGTGTCTATACGCGTCTACACCTAAACATAAAGTGAGCAAATAGTGACGTATATACTCCGTTCAGAAAGAGCCCCGGCGGCCGCGGCAGACGAAAACTCGTCGGCAACTCGCAGATTTGAATTCAACACCGCAGCGTTACCCAAAATAACCCAAAATATTTTCCATATAAGTATATACTCGTATTTTAAAATAACATATTATATCTATTATAAGACTCATGTACCTACTGTTGTCCTAAATGATTGTGCTAAATGGGTACCTACATCTAAATGTACTCGTTTTCATCATTCTCAAATTTTAAATTTAATAAAAATATATCACAACTATATTACACATTCATTTTATACTATGTAGTAGATACTATTAATATTATATATATATATATAGGTAAGATACTTAAAAGCTAAAATAAATAGATATATACAATTGAGTGCTTTTTACATTTAACCAAATTATAATTTTTGTACTTTTTTTTTTTGTTTTATATTTATGACCACCATATATAGGTATACACTATATGTGTATGACGACAATAGTCAACAAATATTAGTGCTTTATATGCCAATATAACATATGGTTTGACTATGACGAGATAGCGAGATGGAAATCAGTCGCAGCCGACTCGACGTGGCTTTTTCTTAATGCGCAACGAGTGAATTATACCTATATAATACATGTATTAACTGCTAATTTAATTCATTACTTTTAGTGCAAAATTTTTTTTCTTCAAAGTGATTAATTACAAACAAAATGAAGTGACCAAAAGTAGGTAACGAGTTTTCACTTCTGTACAATTTTATATAGAAAATGTTACAAGTTCACCGGATTGTAAAAAAGGTTGCAATTCAGTGTTGCAGTTACGTGTATATATACCTAGTATGAAATATAATGAAATAAATTTTACATAATTATTTCTGTTAATAATTTGAATTTTGGGTGAAATCATAATGTTCATTTCAATGTTATTTTTGACTTAACTGCTATAAATCATTTTTTGACAATTTAGTTGCAAAAACACAGAAATTCATAACTAATAAAATGCTTTAATAATTCACACAATTTCGCAAAAACAATACCAGAATTTTATATCATTAAACTAATTAAACCAATTAATTTACGTTTTATATAGGTATAACTGATTTATTCATAACTTACAAATAAGTACAATACTAAAAATAATTGCTTATTTTAAGGATACATTTTCTTTGTAAACAATCACATTTTTAAAATTTAATTAATCACATCAATAGTAATAATTAATAACTAATAGTATTAATAATAATAATAATAATAATAATAATAATAATGATAATAATTAATCAATAATAATTTAAGGTGACAAATAAGCAGGAAATATAAATAAAATACAATAATTATTATTAAGAGGGTGACTTATAAATAGAAAGTTAAACAAACATAGAATCATAAAACCAGTCAAAATAATTAACTAAGACTAGTAATGAACTATCAACAATTTTCATAAACCATAAACCAAGTTATACAATTATTATTAAATTAATTTTTTTAAGTCATCACCAAAGTATTTCAAAAATTAATTTAAAGTGACCTAGGAACCATGAAAGAAATGTCAATAATATTTTCGTTATGTAAGTCGTAACATGTAACCCATATTATATGACTAACGGTCAAAAATACTATAGGCACAGAGAAAAACATTTGCATATTTATGACTAGAATTGAAAAATAAATAAAGATCAAATTAAAATGGCAAAAATAAGTCACTTTTGAACACTGGATTAGTGTAGTAATACTATAGGTACAAATTAAAATTGACTAAATTATCTTTAAATTTTTAATATTATTTAGTTTATCTACCTATTTAACAAATTTAAATGTTAATTTAATTAACTGGAATTTATCATATTTAGTAATTGTTAACGTGTAAAAACAGAAAGCCTTAAAAATCAACTTATAACATTTTAGAGAAAAAATATTACTTTTATTTTTTACAATTCATTTAATACTTATTTATAATCAAGGATTTGAATCCAAAGTATTTGATTCAGATATTGAGTTTTTGAATGAAATTTGATAATAAAACCCATTAACTTTTAATATTTCGGGATTAAATAATAAATTGTAGTAGATTATCCAAAAATAGTGTGCATGAAAATATCAAAGGTGTGCTAGGAAAGCTTGAACATTTCATTTAAAGTAACTAAATAAATATAAAATTTTACAGAAAAAGGAAAATAATTGATTTAAAATGTGTACATAATATTAATACTTAATACTGCAAATTGATTCCAGAAATATTTGTATAGAGAACAATGAAATAATTGACACAATTTAAAATAAATAATACTAGTGATTTATAAGAAAAATAATTATGGAAACCCGCGTAAAGGTGTTATTATTATGTTATTATCAATGTGTTGTGGATAGTCAGGGTTGATAATATGAATAGTGTGGTCTACCAAAAAAAAGTTACGAGTTCAGCATGTAGTCTATCAAAAATTTTTGTCCAACTGATAAAATAATAAAATATTGTTTTAAAACGTTTTATTTTATTTTAATAAATAAATTGTACATAAACTATTAGTAAAAATATATTTTTATTATTGGAAAGAAGATTTTTTTTATTAACTAAAAAATGTGTTGCTCAATCTTCATTTTGAATAATGAAATGAAAATATTGCCAACATTAAATATTATATTTAAAAAATTATACAAGAAAGAACGAACAACACATAAATGATGTTATGGCACTGAAAATTTGTCTACAATACTATTGATTATATATTACTATAGATTGGCCATAAGTGTATAAAATTGTATGTGCATCGAGTGGAGGATGCTACCTTTAAGTACTGCATTCTGATGTTAGTTATGGCGGTTAGCATAGAGTATGCCAGTAGTCATGGCAATCTAAACGAGCGCAAGCATTGTGAACAGAGGCATTTCGGTAATTTCATGACTTAGTTTCGACAATTAATTATAATATTCAAATTGGTATGTTTACCGTTAATTATTAATCAGTTTATCGCTTAACACGGCAATGCCATCACGTCTGTATTTTTTTTTTTTTACTGAAATTTTAATACATAGCTATATAGGTATCTATTATATTTGTTGGTACTATACTCTATTCAGTTATAGTTAAGTATATCCAGTTGTATTCACATGTTTTATTTTATTTTATTTGTAATTTATCCATGAACCTATTATAAATATGACCATTTTAATATTCATAAATATTAATTTGTTCTTTCTATTTTATTTATACCTTCGGCAGCTCAATGTATATAATCAATAATAATACTTATCTGAATATTAAATTAAGTAATAAATAATAGTAATAAAGACATCATGATAATATATTAAAATTCGCTACCTATAATAATAATTGTTATTAGAAATTTTTGGACCTAATATTATATACACATGATACAGTGTTAAATAACATAATATATAGAATGTTTTATAAGGTAGAACATAAGCTAAACACATTTTTTTGGTAGATTACGCTACAGAGGTAGCCCACATGCTAATTGAGAGCTATGATTTTAGGTCATTTGTAGACTAATGACAACTAAAGTTTTAAATTGTATTGTAATAACATAATTTATTTATTTTTAATACCAAAATTAATATTTTTGATATTGGGTATTTGAATATGGTATTAACTATAAGTTGATTTGGATTCAAAGCCCTGATTTTTATAAATAGTGTGGTCAAAACCTTGGATTGACACATAAAAAATAATGTAAAATATTATGCATTAGGCAAAAACAATCATTTGAAACATATTTAAGTAGCCAATTCATACAAGAAAAAATAATACAAAAAAAATCACATTTTTTAAATTATCTATCATATTGTCAAACTCAATCATTTGTTAATTTCCAAATTTAGATACACAACAAAACTTAAAACTATACCTCATTAAATTTAATAGTAAATACTATACCACATTAAATTGAATAGCAAATACCATACAATAAAACGGAGGAACCAAAACAGGTAGATAATGCCCAAGAAGTGAAGGTATCAAAATTTGTAACAAATTAGTCAAAACTCAAGTGTATAATAAAGTACAAACGTATCAAAAGTTGTATAAAAATGTAGTATTATCTCAAACACAGCAGTCCTCAGAATAATTTTAATGCTACAAAGCAATTATCAATACTAACAATATCATTCTTAAAGTTATATCAGTTTGAATTTCAAATTGATTTAAGAAAAATAACAGAGAACCGCTGAACTTGTTTATACACACAATGTATACTTCACTTTTATAATGCTCTCTATAGACAATACTAACTCTAAGGAAGCTCGCGATAATTGTATTTTATTTAAATGACATGCTCATTAATATAATATTTAATATTAAATGTGTAATAAATAATAATAATAGTTAAATATAAATAATGAATTGGTAATCTTGCTGATTAAATATATAAATATAATAAACAAATTAAATACTTAATATCACAATTATGTAAAACATATAAATACTTATTTAAAAATCAGAAGTTTATTCAGTAGATGTAGATCCATGACTGCAAACAGATTGAGAACTATGGGATGATTTACGACTAGTAATCTCTAAATGTGCAGATGGAACCCAACCTTCCGTTTTAGAACCTAGATTTAAAAAAATAATAATCCAATAATTTTATTTTATTTCAAATAAAAATAAAATATTTGTTAGTCAATCAATACTTACCATGAACTTTAACATACCACCAACTACTTGAACCAGCTTTTAAAAGATCTACTTTATCACCTCTTTTTAATGTGGCATCTGTAGGCCGAAGTGCATTATAATCAGCTAATGATATATAACTATCAGCCTGGAAAAATGTTATAAAAATTACACATGGAAATAATTTTAACAGCAACAACTAACTTTCTGTTTAATTGTCCCATCAAGGGATTCGTCATCAGTCAAACTGTAGTCAGACGAATCATCGTCAGTTGTTTCATGATGACTTAATGGACGTCTTCCCCGATTTGATCCTGATTCACTTTGGTTATCCAAGGAATGTGTTTGGCGTAAGTTTCTATAAACATATTCAATATTACAACATTTACACAATTCACAGATGTGTAATCATATATGATAATTATAAAAAAAAATTATATATATTATAAAAAAGAAAATGTGCTTAGGGCAACAAATCCTAAACTGTGCAACGCGCCTAACTTGGGAGACGCAAGCACTTAACAAGGGAGTTATTTTTTTCACAATTACATACTGAAGAAGAAAAGTTTATCAATATTACCATCTATTGATAATCAATCTAGAAACTTGTAATTTACAGAATATATATATAAATACTAAACTACTATATTGATGTGATAAAGATTTCAAAACTTTTTGATTGCTTTACACAAATGTGTAAAAAAAATTAATTTTATGTTTTTATATAAGTATGTATTTATACTTTGAAGGTAGAAAAGAGTTGAGTAAACATTATCTAGTAAATTGATTTTTGATAGGAAATATAATCTAATTGATTATTGGTACTTTAATGAGGCAATTTTTTAATCCCAATAACTTTCTGAAAACGTAGAGGAAAACTACCAAAATTGACAAAAAAAAAAAAAAACAACCCGCCGAAGATAATATTATGCCGAATTCGCTCATATAGTTTTCTTAATGCAATTGTTTATCTTTTCTTTCAAATCTAAAATAATAATAAAAATCTTTCCTGTCTTCGGAATAATTTCAATCATCTGTATTTGAACGACTTTTTTTTTAACTTTTAACAATGGGAGGCATGGAAAATTGTTTTAAAAAAGAATATGGGTAATAACTAGTTTTGACCATATGTCATCATCAGGTAACAAATCAATGGCGGATCCGGAGGGGGCATTTGTCCTTCCACCCCAAAACCATTTTTTTCAAATTTTATTTTACTATACAATACTATACCTACTTGTAGACTATCGTCATTTACTTCATAGTTATGTACTTTAATTAGAATATAAGAATGTATCTTTTGAAAGTCTATTTATAAAATGAGTCCATTTTTAGAAAAAAATAACCATTTTCTGAAATTTATCATTATTTTATAATTAATAAACTATCAGTGTTCACCTTACCTTATAACTCTATAAAGTATAATGTTTGATTTAATTATTTGTTATTATTTGATTCTGTGGTCATAGTGTGGTTAAAGTACGATTAGAAAATTTTGTGATATTATACAGTACCTAAACATTAATGGATTGTTGACTTAAATAAATTATATCAATAATTAATGATTCCCTTTGCGTACTTACAGCACTCAAAAACACTTGGCCTAACAATGAAATAACCCAATTAACTCAAACCAAATTAATGAACACAGATAAAATCATTGATTTTTCAAATTGCACCATGAAAAACATATCCCCCAATGACATATTTACATCTATCTGCAAAAAAATTATTTTCTCATGATAATATTCCTGGGATTTGATTCCAACTTCTAATAAACTAAAAATAATCAAAGGTTCATCAAAATAAAGGTATATATCTCCAGAATTTTATCGACGTCGAGAAATTGCTATCACAAGAATAATAATAGGACACACCCACTTTTTTCTCATCAGTACGGATCTCCCACCTCTATGCAAAACACTTCTCTCCACCAAAAATATCTTTGAAAATTACTCTAGATAGAAATCAATATGCTTATCATTCAACATCCCAAAGAACTTAAAAGAAGCCTTCAATTAAGACCAAGCCATAATAATAATCAATGTTATTTCTAAATGTAATCTATTAAATACATTCTAACATGTAATTATATTAACCGTTGACTAATAACCTTAGCTGTTGAAGCCTTACACCATTGAAAAAATAAAAATAAAATAGATTTATATTCTGTGCATACAGTTCTATTTAGAAAATAACACGGAGTAATTTGAATTTAAAATCAAAATCATTTTAAAAAAATATTATTGTGTTACCTACCTTCTAAATAAAACACAATGTATTAAATTTATATTTATATATAACAATTGAATTGTTTATTTTATGAATAAATACTAGTTTAAATCGTTATTTTTAAAATTAAATTTTAGCTTACAATTAAAAAACAAATTATAATAAACAATTCTTCATAGGTTTAATATCACAATAAATTTAATTCTATATTAATTTAAATACTGAGATATATTCTTAAGACTAAAATAAGAATTGTTGTGTTGAAGTAAACTGATAAATCAATAAACAAGCGACTAATGGTTAAAAGAAATGGACTTTAAATGAGAAATTCTATGAATATGAATATCTAAAATAATGATTTGTGGGTGCCCTAAGTTAATTTCAATCATATTTTCATATTTATCTAGTACTTTTTTTTGTTTGATAACAATAATTATGTATTATTACCAGCTACAGAAAATATGGATGAATATCCATGTTATTCCCTAGAAAGGGGATATCCTTGACCCTCTCTTCAACAATTAATGCCTATATAAACATCTTAATATCTAATAAAACTGCAAGTTCCCCCCCCCCCCAAAAAAAAATTGAAAGATCAAGTTCTGGGTTTGTAATTGTTAAACTTATATACATAATTTATAAATTGATTTTATAATTTTTTGTATTTATTATTTTGCATCTATAATACATAACCGCCATAACTTAAAAAACATAGTTTTGAGATAATTGATTTGAAAATTCAAACTGTTGCCAAACATTGAGTTTTTAAGCTACAATTTTGATAATTGGCAGTTATATATAAGAATTAGTACAAAATATTTTTGCCCTATAGAAAATATTAACAAAATCATTATATGTATGAGAAAATAAAGTTATGGCAATTTAACATTAATTTATTCAAATACAAAATTGCCACATTTTGATTTATGGGTGCTTTTACATATATTTACCATATGTCAAATCAAAACTGCCACTAATCAAAATGAGGCAGTTTACAATTTATATTATTATTTAAATTTAAAATTATTAAAGTATAATAAACCGCCATAAATCAAACACATGGATCAAATACAGTGATATTTTGGTTTATGGCAGTATTGTTTTGAATTCAATGATAAAATCTAATACTACAAGACCTAATTAATGAATATTACTCAGACTATGATAAAATATAACTTGTGTCTTCAAAAATCACTTTTTTTGAGTTATAGCAGTCTTGTACCAATTACCATTTGGTACGATTTATAGTTTTAATTAAATTATTATTAGTTTTAAAGGTGATTCTTACATTATAACTATTGTTATTTAAAATATTAGAAAATTTATGTATAAATTCCAAAATAAATAATTAATAAATAACTTACACATGCTTTCCAAAAGCATTTATATATTGTTTGATTTTTTCTCCTTTTAATTCAGCTAATTGTTCAAGTAGTACACGTTTAATTTCAGATACCCATTGATGTTTTTGCTGCAAATTTGATGTTTGAATTGTATACACTTCTTGGCGTCCTTCTAACCATACTTCAAATTTACATAAATCACCTTTTACTGTCTCCGTTAATCCAATATTACACATCTAAAAATTATATTTATTATATGATTTAATATTAATATCTTAAGAGGAAGTCATACACCCAATTTTTAAGGGGTTTTGTACAGGAAATTTTCATGAAATTTAAAAAAAAATTAAAATCCAACAATTTGAATATATATAAATATATTTTTAATTAATTTTAAAATAGTCTTTTTAAAATATTAAAATAGTTTTTAAAAAATTAATGTAAATACTATTTTTTATTGTTGTCTAATTGCGATATTAATTTTAAAAAAACATGCCTACGAAAAATTACAATTACTTATTTCCTAATGCTTTAAATTCAAAAAACCTATTATAAAATCAAAAATTTATCACATTTTGGAGGGAATGTAGAATTGTTTTTTAATAGGATACGAAATATTTAGCATACAATCTAATATTCAAAAAACATTTTTTTTTTTTTTTTTAGTTTTTTAAATAGCTAACTTTTTTATAGGAATTATTATATAAAAAGGTTATGACATATCGACATATTCTTCAAAATGTTGTTAAATTTTTAATAATATAATAGATGTTTTTATTCTTAAACCACAGTAAAAACGAATTATTGTCATTCTCCTTAGACATGTTTTTGCACTAGAAGTCGATGGGTATCACGCCCTTTTAATAAAAAAAAATTATATAACTCACCCTTAAATATTTTTTGTAATGGTACATTGGTTTATTATCTTTAGATACTTTTTTACATAAAAGTAAACCTTGTTGGTACAAAAAAATTTGACGCCTCATTGGCTTAAGTCTTAGTTCCTTCAATAAATCTTTTTTATTTTCAACCCATATAGAGAAAGAACCTTGTAAAAGTAAACCACCCAAGTCATTCCAATCACCCTAAACATAACAAAAAAAGTATTATTATTTTATTTGTTCAAAATGAATTATAAAAACTTACATTAAACCCAGTGATGCCAATTTGATGCATGTTATCATTCACATTATTAAGAACTAGTAACATGCAATCAAGAGCTTTCTGTAACTTAGTAATACAGTTTTGATTTTTTTCATTATGTAATAATTCCTAAAAAAAATATTTATAATAAATAAAATATAATTAATGTACTTTATAATATAATTAATGTTGCAATTTACTAATTATGTTTAAATGCAGATTGTTAATATTTTTTGTTTTTTAATAAAAATAAAATAAAACTTATATCGTAATTTTCACAATCAATTTATATATATATTTATACATATTTACTTTTAATAAAAGTTGATATTTAGTAATTCTTTGCATAGGCAAAAGTAAATATGCACCGAGTGGCAAACGGTGTCCAAGTTTTTCTTGGCACATTTTAAAGAAAGGATTATCTTCACCAACTGTTTCCCTTAATTCTTCAGACCTTGTTAAATTTACACAATAATATGTATAAAGCTGAAGTAGTTTTTCCCTCTGAAATTAATTTTAAAATATAATTATGTTTGAAAAGATCATTTTATAGTAAAATAACTAAAAAAAATATTACATTGTCTGTAAAGCAGACAGCAACAGATTCAGTACTCGATGAACAATTTTCAATAGCCGGTAAAAAAAACTGATTGTGAAAGCTATGAATGCTTTCAAGGTTTCCAAATAGAATTTCACTTTTACCCTTTAATCCTGTAGGTATTAAGTTTTTCATATCTGGCATTTCCATATGATCTTTATATCCCTAAAAAATACAATTTCATACATAAAAAAGCCGGTCATTTGGGGGTAGAAGCACTTTGCTCATCAAGTAGGATATGGATTATGGAATCAAATTTGAAAATAATGATAAGTTGATAAAATGATTGAGATCAGAGCCATGGTAACCTTGAATGCATGTTGGTGACTGACATTTACAACAATTATATTATATTAATATTTATTATCTATGAATTAGTGAATGAATTTATGAATTATTAGTGATACCACTAATTTCAAAGAATCGTAACCACAAGATAATTATAATACTGAAAAAATAATAGATCATGATTTTAGATAACATAATTACTTCGCAAAGGCTGGATGGGTGATGGGATTGTTAATTATTATTATTATGAAATTTGTGACTTTAATATAATATCAAGTCCAGATCCCAAGCCACCGAGCAATGTAGCTTCTGTTATGTTCTATGGTAAATATTTAGTTCAAAAAAAAAACCCGGAATAACACTGTAAATACAATATAAGTAGCACAATTTCCTGAAAAACAACGGAACTATTTAGTATAATTGTTCTACTATCAGCCACCGTTTTCAATTGCACCGTTATGTGCAAATATATAGCAGACAAGCTAAATATTAGTGTACGAAATGTGTATAAATGAAAAATTAGGTAAGCGAAAAGTCTGTAAAAAATTCGTACTGCACATTATATTATAAGAATAAAAGCTACAGCTCGTCAATGTGTTGAAGGATTTTGTCACATAGTTATATCAATTCAAGTCATTAGTCACTTGCCATATTTACCGTATTTAGTTCTGACTAATTTTTTTCTTATTCCTAAGATCAAACATTAGTTAAAAGTACCGTGTTTTGACAATATTTTAGCCATTCAAAGCACTGTGACGATTATCCTAAATATTTTTATGAACGAGTTTTCAAAAGCCTTCCGCTTTCTCTACCCAAAAAAAAATATGTACAGATAACCGGGATATATTTGAAAACTAAATAAAGAGTTTTGTGTTAATTGTGTTTAGATTTCATGTACAGTATTAGTTTGGTTTCTTTTTGAACCGAAAACGTATATACTATATATAATTGTCAAAACAATATTTCCAAACGAAAAAAATTATAACATATTATATCATTATATAATAGTAAAATTAAAATTCATACGGTATATACATTTCAAATACCTAGTCATATTTGTTAGAATTATGAAAAAATAAACTGTTGTTATTTTACTTTCCTATTTTAATTTTATCTTGTGTCTATTGGAAAAGTTGAAAAATGATCTCTAAAGTACTTTCCTGATGACATTTGTTTAGAAAATACATGTACCAATTGTATCAAGTCTTCTGGTCAAAAAGTTATTGACAGAAATAAAAAATAAAAATCATTATAAAATTTATAACTCCCTCACTTCACTCAGCACCTAAAATTTAAATAATTATTTTTAAAAATGAATATAGTTAACATACTCTAAGTATAGTGCCCAATTCTGCAGTATATTGCCGTTCAGTACATAAAAGTTCAGTGAGAACATGTTTTGTTTTTGTAACATTATTTTCATCATTTTGTATAGCTGTATCACATTCGTCTACTCCATTTGAAATCTGAAAAAATATAAATTTATCAATAGTTATTCTGTTAATTAAATATATATCTTACAGAAATAAATATTTATTTAACTTACCTTGATTATATTAGATAAATGAATAGGAATTGCAGGTTCAGGATTAACAGATAGAATAGGTCGTGGTTTATTAATCAAACGTTTAAGACTGGCCAAACGTTTATCACACATTGTGGTTACATCATCAAGTCTTTGAAGAACTTGTGTAACTATTGGTTTTGTTTCAGGTGTTATGGTATCTTCAAATAAGGAATAAAATTCTCTGGGACTCTCGACTTTCAAGTGATGAGCACTACTCATGAATTCTTCCAATTCTGCAAGTGACTGTTCAGCACTAATACATTTGTCAGATGGTTCTGAACCCAAAATCATAACACCTTTAGCACACCATTCACTAGCCTATAATATAAATTAAAAATATAAGTCAAAAAAACTAATTACAATAACTCCATTTTTGTTCAATCGTTACAGGAATAACACCAATATTTGGCAAATTGATTTTTAGAATTTTTAAATCAATAATTTCCCTGCAAAACTAACTTTAATTTTTGCAATGGAACTAAAAAGTTTGTTCTAATATAATATTAATATATTATAAAATACCCATGTACTATCAGTTAAAATTCAGAAGAAAAAGAGGTATTATAAAATATTGAATAATATTTTAAGTACATACCTATAATACTTAATATAAATTTAATAGTATAATTTCATGAAAATATAAGATCCATCAGGGTCAAAGGTCGACAAAAGAAATAATATTGAATTATTGTAATTTATCAGTATAGTTTTTTACGATTTTAAGTACAACTAAACTAATTATAAATTAGTTGGATAAAACTCCAAGCATTGTAGTTTGAAGGTAATAAATATGTGTTTTATATACAATCCAACACAGTATTTAGAATTCTCAGTGGAAAAAAAACAAAAATTGTGAAAACATTTTTTAGATACATTAGCGATCCCTATCAAATAATACCAATAATCTACTTCTGGTTCATGTATCGGTTTAAACCCTATAATAATCTCATACTAGTATTATATATTTATAGATTTTTAGTAATATATTATCACAGATTGAAATGCATACGAAATACATAATACCCGGAATGAATAAAATTCTAAATAACTATTTGCCATTCTGCCTAATTATTATAGTAATTATAAATAAAAATAAGATTAAAAAAAAAATTCAATGATTATTAATAATTATTATATTAGTAATAAAATAATCAATATATTTACTATATATTCATATATGGTATAGGCAAGGCCCAATAAATGGGGACTATACAATATGTACAACCACATTGAGCAAAATCTAAAATATTGTACTAATCATGCTATTTATTACTTAAAGTCTGGTTTCTAACAAATTCTCCCAGCAGTATTCAGTCGACATAATTATGCCGATGTGGATCATATCTGCTATGAAATTCCGTTACAAAATAGTGGTTTTTAAACAAGCAGAATTTTGCAGCAGAATGTCATATAATTCTATATATATATTTGTATATTATATATTCATATTTTCTACATTTTTTTTAAGACATATTTTAAGTTTATTAAAAAAAAATAAATGTCTATATTAAATGAAATTTAGGTACATTAAATATTATTAACTATTTATTGTATTATAACTCGTATAATAATTAGGTATATAAGTTTTTATTGTTATTGTTTCATATCCCATAATATACAATGTCGATAATAAATAATAATAAAATAATATCTATGGGTTCTATTTTATGTCGAAACCTGATTTGATTTGGTTCTAGCACAATTCTGATGGGTATAACAAAAATGTTATACTCTGTTGTGAAGTATAGATATGTGTGTTGAAACGCACCAGCTGCAACATTTTGTTACGTGACATCTTACAACATTGCATGTTCCATATTTCCTTCAGAATCAAATGGAACCAGCAGACAACATTGGCTCGCAACGTATCGCAACAAGAGTGATATCCGATTGCCAAAAACCTCGGCAACATTTTCTTTGCAACAGTCTAGCGCTCAGTCCTTCTGTCTCTTTTAAAGTGTGTTTCTCTGTGATTTTTTTACTTTTTTATTTAACATGGATTGACTACTCGTGCTAGTCGAGGATTGGCCAGCTACATATAATTTTAAATTGAAAGAACACCACAACCAGGATGTTACATTATATAACATATATATACAATATTAATATATTATTGTTATCAATAATCTTTCCTTGACTAAAAAACTCCTCCTAAAATTTGTATTCAGCTTCTTTATCTTGTCTTCAACCAAACCCAAAAGCTTGTCAAAGGTTCATTCATCAGTAGTTGAAAAATTTTTCTGCATTGTTTCTTAGTTTACCAATAAACTAGAAATATTTTTTTTTTGTTTTATTGGGTAAACCCAAAATCTATGCTGTCTTTTATTTTTTGTATCCAAAAGCTCTAAAAATTGCCAAAACAAAATATTCACCTCTACTTGATTATCCATTTTGAAAATATGTATAATTTGTTAGATAAATTGACCAAAAAAAAAAAATACTTGTCACTTGACAGATGATAATCATGAACTGAAATGATTTGTTGCAGTATAACATTTTCAACTTTTCTTTTTTTTTATTGCAACAAAATTTTGCAACTGGTGCGTTCCAAACTGAATTATTGCACAATAAATTGTTGCAACCAGTGCATATCCCGTTTAAGATTATTATTACATTAGGATATATATTATCATTATATTTGAAAGTAGTCATGGTCATCCCTCTCTACAAGTCTATAGAGCTGCCACTGAACCTCATTAACAATTTTAACAAACAATCTTTTTGGTAAGACTTAATACTAAGTACTAACATATTATTATAGTTAACATTGTTTAGATGATAATTAATAATGTTTGGTGAAACTAGCTTAAAAACTTTTTGATTGATTGATTGATTTAATCCAATTCCTACTTAGAATTGCATAAAATCTTTTTTTTACACACACAGATATATATATTAATAAAATTAATATTACCTAATAATTTAATAATTATTGTCTTACTCAACACAGCAAGGAATAGTGTAATACTTCAAAATGTACCCAACACTTCTAACGAATTTCCAAAATGTCTATTTGCCAGGCTTAATCTCAATGTAATATATTATATTAATGATATTTAATATTTTTCTATACCTATATAATCTGTTTAATTAATATCAATTTATCCACATTTTAAGTTATCCAAATAATTTTACTTTTGCATACAGACATTGTTAAATATTTCGACCAGAAGACTTTAAATGACATGAAATTTTGATAAGAAACTAAATGTAACTGGAATGTCAACCCTCTTGTGGTACGTTTTAAATTTAATTCACCAAACGACAAACTTTCTATATTTTACTTTTTTATACATTGAAATAAAAAAATGAACCTCCATAGTGAACGTTTTACTATACAGCTATATATATACATATTATATACTCGATTATATATATTGCACATAAATATTAAGCACATTTACATTGTTTGTTTTCATAGTTTGATATTCATAAAAATATTGCGATTTGAAAATATAGAAGTTATTTTATTATATATCTAAGTACTTATTATTTCAAAGTAAAAAATGGGAAAATTAATCAAAGAAATTGGTTGGTTAACAATATTCAAATTATTCAGATTATCCAAATATAATTTATTCTAATATCGGTTTCAATTATCTCATTAATATTAGAATCCATATATTTATATTTGTTACATCACTAATGGGTATTAATTAATATACTATATTTAAATATGTCTTTGTTAAATACCATCTATATATTAAAACCTAAAGTTAATACCTTTGAGCTTATATATTAATTATAATTTTGTACCCGCTGATAAAATATTATTCTAATAGGAAATTATCTGTTAATTACAGTTTACAAAAAACATGATTATAGATTTTGCTTAGTATACCTATACAATTGATAAAGAAAGTAGAAATTACCGATAATTATAATTTTAACATACATACCTTTTGAATCCTAGCCTGCAATTCACAGCTTTTATTCAGAGTTTGCAAGCGTTTCTCCAAACGGTCATTCAATGTTTGAATAAGACGCTGAACTTCATCACACTTTGGTTGAATACTTTCCAATACAATAAATCGTTTGGACGTTAATAAATGTTCCCCACATTGTAATAAACCATCACTCAGTTTTATTTTTTCCTAAAATGGATAATTATTATAATTATTTAGTTAAAGAATTAAAACTCTATACACTATTTTCAGAAGAAAATACCAGTCCTGTATGATATTAAATTTTTAGATTAATGGCAATATATTATTCTTATCAAATATATATATATATATATATATTATATATACAGAGTGATATTTATATTATGAGCCAGGTTATATCTTGGGAAGTATAAAAGATTTTTTTCAAACACTTTCCATAGAATTATTTGTTAATTTCATATATTTTTTAATTTTTCATTTTTTTTTACTTTTTACCCCTACCTTAATGGTTAAAATTTTATTAACTTTTTATTTTCAAGTGAAATCTATGATTTAAATTATAAATTCTTTAAGAATATATTTTTACAAGAATTTTCACATTTTGATTTTTTAAATCCAACAAATATTGCTTGAGTAACAATCATTCAAATTTAAGACATGGCAGAGTAGAAAAGTACGGTGTATGTCATTATTAATATCTATGACATGCTATTACAGTATAGTATACCACCACATATTAGATTTGAATGCTTATACTCGGGTCAGGGATGTATCCAGGGGAGGGGTCCATGATGTCTGGACCCCAAGTTGAATTAAATAATAAGATTTTCCAGATTTTACCAGTTTCGTTAGTCTTCATTAGTATTATTAATTTATATTTTATAACCATGAATGTCGTTCAACTAGCATTTTCATGGCATCAACAGACTCAAAATATGTCTTTTCCATAATTATTCTGCATACTCGATTTCTGAAGATAATCAAAACTTGTAGATAATAATGATTTACAGTTTGTCTTAGAAGCACTCATTTAGTCATAATTTCTCACAATATTATTGATTTTTGCAATGTTTTCGTCAGATTTTGAGGTGCTTGTGCGACCACACAATATTCGTCTTCAACCTCATCATGGCCATCACTTCAATTGTTTGTGCCACTCAAAAATATGTGAAAATAATATGGTAATATCTTCATATACATCTACACATCAACAAATATAAACGCGTATATGCTAAAATTGAATGACATACATGGGTAAACAAGAAGACAGACAAAACTGGTCTTGTTCGATGAAGTGATGTTTAAATATAATAAATATTTCAACATTATTATTTTAATTGCAAGCGCCTTATCATTAGTTTGAAAATTTCGCTATTAATACCCACATCTCGTAGCCTAGAAAAAAATAAAGGAGGGGATAAAAAATGTAAACATATGAAAAAAATTTCAAATAAAAATACAAATAATTTTTAAAAAAACAGAAACAAATTTTCCTTAAATTTACAAAGTTAGGTAATCCACTGATTAGTCATTAATAAAACACCCCATATATATATATAATACTATATTCATTCAAATTAGATAGGTATATTTATTTATTTTATACTTTAGTGATATAATTTATTAAATATATTATTATGATTAAAAATATATGATTTTTAGAATTTCTCACTTTCCCTAATACCTAAACTAAATTAATGTTTTTACGTTTAGTTTATATAGGTTTGTTATGCGAAGTGGGAACACAATAATAATGCAACCAAGGACTAATAGTATTTTGAACAAACAATGTATAGTAATAAATACATACATCACAAGATATCTGAAATGCTGTTAACTCTTCAAGTAATACTTCTACCCGTTCAACAGAATCTCCAACATCAGTCATTTCAGCCAACATTTTCAGGTGTTCATTCAATGAACTCTAAATTTAAAAATTAAAAGTACCTATTCAGTAATAATACATTAAATTGCATAACATATAACATACTTGCACAATATTAAAACTTTCTTCAAATGCATGTAATGAATGACATTGTTTTAATCGTCCAGAAAACTGATCCCAAAAATCATCAAACACTTTTTCTGTTTCTTCCATTTGTACTAATAACCTATAATAAATAAATGTACACATCTAGTTAATATAATGTAATATAACATAATACAAATAAATCGATAACATTAAAAAAAAAAATCTTATCAACTATAAAAATTATTTTTAGTTTTATATAATGAATATATTTACAAATAATTAAATTCAGTTATTATATATATAATATATATAAATATATATATTCCGTAATAGTATGTTTAATTCATTTTAAAATAAAAATATGAAAATAAATAATAATACATTTTAAAAAACAAATTATGATCAAATGTACAATTTAGCAACATTTTACAAGAAACAGATATTAAAATAGAAATAATAAGCAACGAGTTGATAATTATAAATATCAAATAAAAAACCCAAGAAGTATTTTAAGAAGAACTAGACAAGAAATCAATGAATATGTAGAATTAACATTTTCAAGACATTTAAGAAAACAAGACATTTAAGACAAAATGGTTGAAACAAATATAAAATGTAGAGTGCATGCGATTTTAAGTCATAAAATAATATACTATTATCGTATTATCAATACAAAAAGGCAACAAGTAAAAAAATAAAAATTGAATAACTTATTTATTAATATTAGTTATAATATTTTTCTTGTTTAATAATAACACTATTATTAATTTAATTATTATGATGACAATTTCTATTAATTATTTAATTAAATGTAACAAATAAAATTACTAGTAAAATTTTTGAAGATAACTAATATAATTTTGTGATTTGTGGCTATATAATATGTTCTGATAGTGAAATATATTACATTTTATTAATTTAATTTATAATAAAATCTTTTTTTGCGGATGAAACATTATTATTTCAATAATAAAATATTATAAAAACCCAATAATATTAATAACTATAAGACATGCTAATACAATTTAATTACCTTTCTAATGCAGCAACATTGGTAACTGTTGATGGTATTGTACCATGGTAAGTGTCAGTGTCTTGTTTAAAATCACACAATAATGTTTCACCTTTTTTAACGGCTTCATCAATACATTTTTTCAATCTCCCATATTCTATAGCATGACGACATAAAAGATCAGCTGACTGTTCTCTAGTATCAGGTAAATCTATTATATCATTTGTCAAGCGTTCAGTGAATTCATTCAGCATTGAAGAAACTGCATAAGTTTCATTTGAAAAATTTTCTAATGCCTAAAATTATGTAATGATATATATTTATTACTTTTAAAACTATATAAACTATATAAACGCCTTTTTTTTTTACTTTAAAGTGTTATACCTTTGATAGTTGATAAAATGAGAGAGAATAGATTGAAATGACTCAGGCATGTATTAAGAAGGAAGGAAACTGAGATAGTAAGTTTATTAAAGGAAATATATGTTGATGGAAATAGGGGGAGAGCAAGACCGAAAAAGAGGTGGGGGTGTGATAGTGAATGATATGAGGAAGATGGGGGTAAGTGAAGTAGATGCGGAAGATAGAGTTAAGTGGAAGTGTAGGACTAGGGTGGCGAACCCCAAATAGTTGGGAGAGAAGAAGAAAACTTTAGTGTTATATATTACCATTCTTTGCTGTATCCAGTGTTGATGAAAATACGGCAAAGTGCCACTTAGCTCAACAGTAAGTTCAGTATTATCTACATATTCATGTAATTCTTCAATAATACTGCATACAATAACTTTAAATTTAAATTCCTCTTTAAAAAATTTATTGCTTACTTCTGATATGGCTTTTTGAAAAAAACCATTAGGCCTTATCACATAAACTATGTGTATAAGTCCAGGGAAGAATTTCTGTAAAAAATAAAACAATAATAAAATCTATAGGTAATTAATGGCTTTCCCTAATATATCTGAATATTAAAGCATAACAATTTTTAATTATTCAGTTTTTTAATAGATAACAAAGTTTACTAAGTTATTTTTGTAAAATTGAATACTTTATAGTTTATTATAATATATAGGTACTACATAGTAATTATCAAAGAGTAGGATACAGTTCTGTAAAAGTTTAATGAGTGTAAGTATATAAATAAAATTGTACACATTGTAAATTTAGTGGGGAGAATTACAACGTTACCATCCCACTCAGATGCTAAAAATATCAAATTTTACAATAGTTGTTTTTATTAAGTGAATTGCCAAGATCAATTAGAATATCCAATAATATTGTTGATCTAAAACTTCATTCTCACTATTTATCATTAACTAACTAAAGTTGCATGTTAAATTGAGAAGATAATTGTTTTGAAATTGCATGGAGAAAATGTAAAAATCGGAAAATACACAAGTAATATTAAAATGTATAGTTTATTTAGTATTGGTATAGAGTACTCCTGTACTAACAGTGGTAAATTTTTTTTTTTTTTAATTGGCAAAATACACAGCAAAAAAAAAATATTTTTAATAG
Organism: Pemphigus obesinymphae; assembly: GCA_025469235.1. NCBI lineage: Eukaryota > Metazoa > Arthropoda > Insecta > Hemiptera > Aphididae > Pemphigus > Pemphigus obesinymphae. The sequence goes on from JAIPRL010003526.1 coordinate 21,975, forward strand.
ACACATAATACATAATATTAATATTATAGTAATTGTATATTAAAATTATTAAAAATAAATATTAACAATATCAATATAACTTTGTTATACTATAATATATACTCGGAGCACTTTAAGAGTGTACCCCATTTTAGACGAAAACTCATCTGCCACGCACATGTGAGTATTATACAACATATAATTATACACATGATGTTCAACAATAGTGAGGTTGTGGGGTGGAAACTGGTCACCACCTGCACGGCAGGGTACACTCTTAACATGCTCTGAGTATAGCTGTGCTCATAAAGTTTTTAAAACTGTTAAAATAAATTGACTTATTACTACAAGACAAACTGTATATTTTTTACGCTGTGTCTAAAGATCCAATTATGGTCAGAAACATATTACATATCCTATCATCGACTATCATACAGATCCTCATACACATAAATTAAGATACACACTACACAAAGTTGCACCCGAAAGGTATTGCCATGAATATTACAAAATGTAATATAATATAATTATAATTATTATTTTCTAGGAAAGGATTAAGGATTAGTAGGAATAAGTAATGAAATAATGAAGTTGAGTGGAGATATAGTGGGCGAGTTGAGAGACTAAAGTATTTATGATCTGTTTTTACAGAAGAATGATGGTTTTAAAGAAGATTTGAAAAATATGATTAAACATGCAGTTTGCAGTGTTACATTTTATGAGTCTTGAGGAAGTAAACTACCATCTACTGGAAAAATGGAAAGGATTAAAGATCAGTAGAGGTAAAACAGAATATATAGAATATGATCTTGAAGAAAGGAAACACAAAATTAATAGGGATAGGCAAGTAATGATATGAAACAGGATTAAGTGTGGGTGGATGAAGTGGAGAGAAGCGTCAGTTATTTTGTGTGACAAGAGAATCCCAATTGAGTTCAAATATGCATTTTATAAGACAATAGTAAGGCTTGCAATAATCTACGGAAAGGAGTGTTGGGCAGTGAATAGAACAATAAAACAGAGTATGAGTATGGCTAGGGTATGTTTTAAGAAGAGAAGAAACCAAGGCAGTAAAAGTAGTAAAGGGAATATATCTCAAAGGAAAGAGGGGAAGAGGAAGACCAAAAAAAAGGTAAGAGATGTAATAAATAATATGAGGTAGGCAGGTGTAAATAAGGAGGATGAGGGAGATCAAGTTCTATGCAACTTAAATAGTTAGAAAGAGAATAAAGGAGAAGAAAAGAAGAATTATTACTTTGTCATTACAAAGTCAGTATCAAAATAATAATAAAATATAAATAATATATAATTTGATTATGGTTGTGTTTATGTTATCTTGACAGTTTAAAATTTTTATAGGTGCTTATCACAGGTCCGTGTTTAAGTATATAACATGTTTCATGGCCTCTAGATACTGTTTTTTTTTTTTTGAGTGGGTATTAAAATTAGTCTTATTTCCCATAATATTAACAATATTAAATTTTACTATTATAGTTACTACTGGAATACAAATTATTGATAAGTTCCTATATAATAAATAAAAATTAATATTATACTTACTGCTAAATTTAAGAGAACGCATCGAACAGAACTCCATTTGTCATTACGTCTATCAATAACAATAACAAAACCTAAATCAGCTTCTTGTAATCTAAAAAAAATAAATTTTTAAATTAATTATTATTACTATTACTAATATAAAAAAAAAAAAAAAATAGTGAATAAAACTTACGAAGGCACGGACGTAATATAAGATATTAATTTTTCATAACCTTCATCAGGTAAATCAACAAAATTCCCAGTATCAGGAAATGTTATGATAGAATAACCCTCTTTAGTTTTACCACCTAAAAAAATTGATTATTTATAATAGAATAAATAAACATTATTGTTAACGTTCATAAACATTGCTATTTTTTGTACTAAAAAGAATATTGATATGGTATCTGAGCATTCTTCCCCAGTCTTTCTTTTAACTCTGAACATTCCGGAAAATATATTGTTTTTTTTACTTATTATTAATGAACCGGACAGTAACAGTTTAGTAACAGTATTAGAATGACAAAAAAACAAACAAAATTTGTTTTTATAGCAAGGCGAATCATTCTATGCAATGAATGTTATTATCATACAATGTGGTGTGGGACAGAATATGAAAAAGAGCATGGTCTTTGGTATGATGAGTAGGAAAATTTTAAGTGCTTTACAAGGAGTAGCTCAAAGCACAATGACGGAGAATAAAAAATCCCAAGAACTTTAAAAAGAACCACAAGCAGAATAAGAGTGCCATTTAAGTGGTATGGATGATGGATGAGAGCACGGCTTCTGGAAAAGGTCATAACATTACATTTATCTAAATTAAGTGTCAGGCCAAGATGATTAGCTCAAAAGAAAAGGTGCAGTAAGTAAAGCTAAACTAAAGAAATAAGATGAGTTGTATAACTGTATGAGAAATTAGGAACAAAAAAAGGAAAAAGGAAGTGTACAAGCTGGCTATGGGAAGAGAAAAACAATCCAGGGATCTTAAAAATGTATGGTGTAGGTAAGTATAAAAGATAAGGCTAGGAGGGTGTTAACAAAAGACAGGGAGGTGGTAAACAGACGGAAAGAATATTTTAACGAATATAAAACATTTCAGCTATCTATATTATAACCATGAAAAAATGTATATTTTTCACTCAAATAGATGATTCTAATTCCATTAGAATGTCACAATGAGTACATCAATTTTAATTTTGAAAAAATATTCGAATTTTCCATAACATTTACGAGGAATGATTAAAGTACTTATTAAAAATTGTTTTTCATGTTCAACATTTTTAAAACTATAGGTAAATGGTTTTAATTATAGTAAAAAATATGAAAATGAAAAATGTGGCTCGAGTAAGTAATGAAAAATCTATATACGTTTTCAAAATTGTAAATACGCATCGCGCTAAATTGTTGGAATTAGAATGAGTAATTTTTAACTAAAAAAATGGTGGTGTGGAGGCCCCTTAAATGAGGATTTCTGAAAGAGAGAGACAATAGATAGAATTGAGTGGAATTTGGATATTGTGGATTTAACAAGAAATGTGTGAAGTGGTAGGGACCAAATGGTGTACCAGTAGAAGTTTAGAAAGCATTAGGAAGTTTAAGTATAGAGTGGCTGACAAAGTGTGAACTATTTATATAAATATAAAACTTATGAGTCACTCTATGAACATTTGGGAAAAGATAATAGATAAGATAGGAAGAAGTGAGACATTTGTTAGAGAAATTAGTTTAGGTTTATGCCTGGAAGGTTAACAATGGAGCCAATATTTTGTATTAGACAGTAAGTAGAGAAGGTGATAAATCATGTATGACCCAATCATAAATGGGTATTAATCAAGAAAGGTTTACCAACGGTGTATGTGAATGTAATTGAAAATATGTATGAAAGGGCAAGTTCTATAGTAAAGAGATGTAGGAAATAATATAATCTATAGAACATAGATTATGGTGGTATTTGTAGGAGTGCACCAGGTTTCGCCATTCGATTCCTTATTTATTTTCCCTAATGATGGATGAATGAAATAACAAAAAACATACAGGGTGAAGTACTACAATGCATGCTGTTTGCAAATGATATACTGTTGGTCGATGAGTCTTGAGGAAGTGAACAGTAGACTGGAAACGTGGAGAGAAACTCTCGAGAGGAAAGGTTTAAGAATTAGTAGAGGTAAAACAGAATATACAAAGTATGATTTTGGAGAAAGGGAACATAGAGCAAATACGGAAAGGTAAGTTGAATGGGGAAGTAGTGGGTAAAGTTGAGAGGTTCGAGTATTTAGGATGTTTTACAGAAGAATGGTGGTTTTAAAGAATATATGAACATAGGATTAAGTGTGGGTGGATGAAATGGAGAGAAGTGACAAGTATTTTGTTTGACAGGAGAATCCCAATTAGGTTAAAAGGTAAATTTTATAATACAGTAATAGGGCCTGCAATGAATGATGTATGGGTCGGAATGTTGCACAGTGGATAGGAAGATAGAACTGAGTATGAGTATAGCAGAGATGACAATGTTAATGCTATGTCCTAGGTGAATGTGATTTTGTGAGCGGGCGGACAACGCAATATTCCACGTGAGCGAGTGTCCTAAATATATTTATTTGTAAGTGGGCGATAGGTAGGTAATGACGCCCAAAATCGCATGAATCCAATCGTCTGCGTCAGAAACAAACATTTATTTAAAATCAGAATGACATACAAAAAATGCAAAAAACATGCAAAAAATTACATTTTTATTTCATATAGAAAAAAAAACATATGCTTTAAAATCCTAGCCCTAATTATAACTTATAACCTATTTTTTATTTTTGTCACATCAACCGCTCGTAAAATCGCGTTCATCTAGGACATGTTGTAAGATGAATGAGTGGAATGACTAGAGAGGATGAGAACGAGAACAAAATAAGAAATTCATTTATAAGGAATAGTATAGGAGTGACTCCAATTGTAGACAAAATGAGAGAGGATAGATTTAGATAACTAGAGTCTGTTTTAAGGAAGGAAGAGACAGAGGTAGTAAGAGTAGTAAAGGGAATATATGTCGAAGGAAAGAGGGAAAGAAGAAGACAAAATAAGAGGTGGGAGATGTAGTAGAGAAAGATATATATATATATATGTGTGTGTGTGTGTGTGTAAAGAGGATGCAGGAGATAAAGTTCTGTGGAAGTTAAAGACTAACTGACCCCAAATAGTTGGGAAAGAGGGTAAAGGAAAATAAAAAGAAGATCATAGAATATATAAGTTCAGAATATTACAGATAAATGATAATCCATTTTAATGAGTCTTTAAAATAATAGAACTAAAATTAGATGATAAACTAATGGACTATAAAATAAAATTTAGTGGGCTTTGTAAAAACCACAATCAATTATATTATATATTATATATAAAATCTACCATGGCAAAAATTAAAATTACGTTTATCGACCCGAATATCGATCCCGTACATTAAATTGGTATTTCAAATCGATATATATATATCGTATATTTATGTTTGTCGAATCCACTAAAGATTCTGTAAATGTCTAAAGATCGTTTATGTAATTCAGTAAAAGTTAGTTTAAACTATTTAAACACATTAAATAAGCACACAAAATTAAAAACATTAAGGTTTTTATAGCAAAGTTTGTTCATAATCTTAATTTGTGATCTGAATATGCGCATAAGTACATTAATAATAATATTACCTTATGAAAAAATTATGTACAGCACATACTTAATAAATAAAATTTTTTCAATTGTTTAAAAAAAAATGTCAAGTATTGAACTCGGAATTGTTTCTAGAATATTTAAAATCAAAGATAAGATGTAGGATAAAATTTTGTTTCCTTTTACTATTATTGTATTATATACTATAGTTGTCAAACTTCTATAATCACTCGGTACTTTTTTATTTTTAATAAATAATCGATTCAATGGAACGTGTTTGCCATTTAACATGTGGTAACAGGAAAAACCCCATGAAAAAAACACTTTGTATAAGTTAATAGAATAACACACCAAATTAAAAAATGTACCTAAACCAAACTGTTGAAAAATTTTCAGTAAGTACCTATTACCTAACCTATAAATTTGTATTGTAAATATCGATCTCTACCGATAAGTAGGTAGGTAATAAATGTACATTTTATTACTACCTACCTAATATTTAATTATACATTTATTTAAATTATTAGGTAGGTATATCAATATACTCGTAGTTTTACTAGTTTCTTGTATCAAAATAAATATGTAGCATATTGTTAAAAAAAACTACCTTGTATGTTGAAGTATTATTATAAAATCAGGTTTTATATGTAATTAAATAACTATTTTGTTTTTTAATATATCTAATAAAGTGGATATTAAAAAAGCTGTTCAGATACAAATGGTGGAAGTTGGTCCATTATATTTTCGGTCCTTAGACAGAATAGTGCATTATTATTTTTAATTTGAAAACAAAAATAAAACATGGAATTTGGAGAACTATTCTGAGAAAAGTTTAATGTAATATTATTAATAAAAAAGGACTGGTCAATAAGTGATGGAAATGCTCATCTGGTAGGATACTGGTGATGGATATATTGAATTTGAAAACAATGTAAAATCATTAATTTCTAAAAAAAAGAAAGGATTTTGATCGAAGCTTTGATGTACTCAATTTAAAAAAAGATTAGGTAACCATTTAAATTGTTATTTTGTTATTTCCTCTGCATTTATAAAATACTGCATATTGCATACATTGTATAAAAGAAATTCTTTACACTTCAGTAAACTACTAGAAAAATCAAAAAATAACTTCTTTAAAGAACCAATTTACTATCAAAAAAGCTATTTTCTCTAAAACTCTTACTTGAAACCTTTTCCCGGAAAATTGTAAATACACAAAAAAAAAAACAAATACCTACATTCTTTACTTTGCTCAGAACCAAAAGTCAAATATAGAATATATTATGGATGTATTGATAATCTTCTCTTTTTCTCTCCCAACTATTTGGAATCAGCCACTCTAGTCCTACACTTCCACTTAACTCTATCTCTTGCATATTTTTCACTTATCCCCTACCTTCCTCAATCACATTTTCAATCTTCCTCACCACCTCTTTCCATTAACATACATTTCCTTTACTAATCTTACTACCTCAGTCTCTTCCATCCTTAATACATACCCAAGCCATTTCAATCTATTCTCCCTCATTTTGTCAACTATTGAGGCTACTCCTATACTCATTTCTTTTTTGTCCTCTGTAGTCACCCCACTCATCCACCTTACTTAACATCCTTGTATTGATAATATTTATATAATAAAATATGAATGTTATCTATATTAATAATATTTACTATACCTATTAATTTATATATTATATTATAATAAGTACCTACCTAACATGACAATATTAAACTTTGTACACACATTTTTAAATATTTTATAATTTTTATAAATAAATTTTATGGTGAACTTATGGCTAGCGACAATTTTTATTTTAATTGTTATCAATTATATATTTGTTTTTAATGGACCTGAAATTACACAATATACATTAAGACCCATATTTTGGTAAACTTCCAGTTTCTAAGGTGAAATGGTAAAGAGATATAGAAAGAAAGTCAAATGTGGCCCACTACAGCCAATATTACTGTAGTTGTAACTTTTTAGTCACATATTTTACAAAAATAATTGAAATACACCTTAAAATATTCCATTATTTTAATTTAATAATAGGTGTTTTAACTGTAAATTTAACCTAAGCACAATTTTAGGCGACATAATTTTTCTTATATTGCCTAGGAACCTATTATATTATATTCAGTACAATAGTTTATATCAGATGGCAGATAAAAATTTGTTCATGTTCACGCATGCATGCTTTACATTTATTTTCACCACAATTTTTGTGCATAGCGGCGGTGTCTGAAACTCAAATGTGATGTTACTAGTGCACGACAACAATAGCCAATACCAGCAACTTTATTTTCTGACAGTCTAGCATTGTTCTGCAATTCATTTCACATGTGTGTTTTGGTATAAACTTACTGAATAGAGTAGGTATAGATTAACAGATACGGTAAATTGGGGGTTTTTTTATATTATCCTATTAAGTATGAAAATGAAAGCATGCATTTTCATTACTTATGTATTAATGTATATCTAACGTATGCATAATTAATAAATAGGTACCTACATAATATTTTTTATTAAAATTAAGAAAATACATGTAGGTATATACATTATTTTGAATAATAATAAACATACTACCTAGTACCTACCTAGGTATATGTTTACAATACATATATATATAAAAATAATTCATAAATTAAAACTAACCGGAAATCACAATAAACTGTTGAGCCAACAAATCCAGAACATTGTTAATTGAAAGTTTTTGTTCATTCGACGACATTCTACCTGTAAAATTGAATACTCATTATACCTATTAGTAATTAATTTTGTAAACAAGGGTTTTTTAGTTTTTACAACGGTAAAAATAAATGACAACATGTCATGTATGTATGTGTAAGCTGTATAATATATTATAATCTTTCGAGACAGCAATGTGCATCTTTGTTTTTTTATAAAAAAATATAGAATAAAAGATATAGGTAGTTGATATTCGAAGAACGACAACAGAGGATCGATGGAAAACGCGAATTGAATTGCAATTAATCATTTCGCGAGAAACCGTTGGCGTTCACATTGGACGATCATTATTATTATTAGCAATCAATATTATAATTAAGGTACTTACATAGAATTACAAAACGAGATACCCGGGACACTCCACAGAAATTACATGGTCATCGGAATATATTTAAAAAAAAAACACGAGCTTCCAATAATATAACACTAAACTCGGTAAGATAGTAATTACAAACGAAAACGTAAACAGAAATAAAACCCGGAGCGATTCCGATTATTAAAACATTCCTCCGGACTTGAACCAAAGGGAAAACTGTCGAAAAAACGTCAAAATACTGAATTAATAGCACAGAACAATATAATAATAATAAAAATTATTATTATTATTATTATTGATAGTTGATACTATAATAATAATTGTTTTAATCGTAATCACTAATCACTAATCACACACAAATATTGTTGTTCGTAACAACTTACTGGCGTCTGGCATAGTCGTCGTCGTATCACAGTGAGTCGTCCGTACGGGAAAATTCCCGCGCAAGCCCACACATCGAACGTTGCGTCATCGTTACAGCTGATATAATTTTTTGTATATAGCAGCTATGATATTATAATATTGAAACGTGCGCCCGTAACCGTAATGTCACGTCACACTATGGGCCAAGTCTTAACCGCCAAGCCGTCTCCCAGAGTCTCGCCATATAAGGGATTTATCCCCAAATTTAGAGGTTTTTTGGTGGCTATTTATTATAGAATTTGAATGTCAAAGTTATAAAAACCGGATATACCTACGGATAATACGCAAATTTGTAAATTTTAATGATTGATGATTAATTTATTCAATACCTATAATAGAATGAATATATTACACGTATTGCACTGAACCAAATATATCCGTTTTCAACAAAAATATAGATTAATTTTATAATAGGTATGGTTTTTAATATATGTTCAATAAAATGTTCGTTGATTTAGAAATAAAATATTTGTTAATTTAACAGTAAAATAACGAAACGTATTATTCATTTAACAAAATATTTTATTAATTCATTTATAAATAGTTTGTGTTCATTTCTTTCTTTCTTCTTCGTAGAACAAACGCCCATTTATTAATCAAAATAGTCAATTTAAACAGAATAATTTTCAGTTCAATAACATATTTTATTATAATAATAAAATCTGTATTAATTTTACAAATTATTTTTATTAAATTATAACTTATATATTTTGTGAAATTTACAAAATGAATTTGTTATTGTAAACACATTTTTTTATTAATTTAACAATATATACATTAAAATAATAAAAATTGTATTATTTCAACAAATATTCGTTTGTTAAAATTTGACTATTGCATATTGTTAATTCTATTAATGATATTTGGTTCAGTGTGTGTGAATTTAAATATTAATCAATAATAAATTATGGAATATGTTATATACCTATATAATATTTATAAATATTAACCTATACATTGTACGGGTATAGGTTATACATACTTATAAAATATTATAAAAATAAATCGACGGAATACACCAAGTGAAAATGTCATTATAAAGCGTAGGTACTTATAAACGTGTAAGGCGATAAATATAAGGTAGGTACCTACCTATAATAATAGATACTGCGGTCTGCAGATAATTTGACAGAATCAGAGAAACCATTATAACAATATATATATAACTTATACAGCACACATTGATTACGATGTATTATCGTTGAAAAAGAAATGCATTAAGATATTTTTATTTGTGTAATTACCACGCATGTTTCCGAGCGACTCGTGAAAATATTTCGTTTCAAATTCCGCAACAATGCCGCCTAAATACATACAAAAATATAAAAATTCGTATATGAAAATGAAGCTCGATTCAAAGGTAAATTATCAGTTATTTTCATATTGGAAATTATTATAATGTAAACAGTACCTATAACAATTGTAAATAAAATTGAGCCGTTTTTTTTTATTAAAGGATGGTTAAAGCCAGTGAACGTAGTCAATACTCGAACGTATTGTCTGTACTGCAATGACAGTATAATTGCTCTTAAAAAATCATTGCATCAAACACATCAAAAAAGAACCGTAGAGCAGATTCTGAAAAAAAGACTGTGAAAAGTTACCAAAAATAACGAATTTCATGAACCCAACATCAAAGATACTTGCAAAAAGGGAGAGCTGAAAATGTCTGTATTTATTGCAGAACATTATGCTATAAATGCTGTAGATCATCTCGGGGAACTTATACCAAAACTCGATCCAACATGGGAAACATGTATAGACATGTATAAACAATGCATAGAGTAAAGAATTTAAAAGTATAATGTATAAGAGGCTGTTGAGAAAATTTTTGGGCTGTTGGAATTGGAAATACATTTTCACGTTGTTGATAATGTACTTCAAAACGAAATAAAAATAGAATTTTTAAATAAAAACCATTTACTTAATTTACTAAGAAAAGTTTTTTTCCTCTTACTTAATTTTTTTCAAGTTCATAATAATATTCTATAGAAGCGACAAAAAACTAATTTTAAATATCGAATGTAAATATTATGTTAAACAGAAAAAATTATAGGTTCATTATACTTGTCTGTGTTTTATTATATTACGGATATTAAATAAATTCAGTCATCATACTATTCTATAAAATATCATTTATTATTTTTCGGTATCTTTATCTACATTTATTTGTTTATAGATTTGTTTTTACAAAGAATTGCTTTGACGATTATCAGTGCCAGTGTTTTCAGCGAAACAAAATTTTTGGATTTTCTATTACAATTTCACGTTCATATTGATTGACCGTACGACGTACACTATTATTGAGCTATACGACATACAAATATTTTATCTTATATAATAACTAGTAACTAATACCTAGCTAATAGTAATATCTACCCGAATACATCATTTTCATTTATCACGCTACTGCAGGAGCATCATTGGTTTAGTATGTCTCCACACCACATGATTGTAAGGAGTATTATTTAGGCAATTTATTATACTTTCTTTAGGTATGATTTTGTGCTTGTGTGAGGCTACATGATTATTAGTGTCAGCACATATTTTATAACCACGAAAAATTGTATATTTTTCACTCAAATAGACGATTCTATTTCTATCAGATTTCACAATGAGTACAAAAATTTTTAATTTTGAAAAAATATTATTATTTTTGATAACGTTTACGAGAAAATGATCAAAAAATTTTTTAAAAATAATTTTTATTTAATTAGATACTATTATGTTCAAAATTTAGAACATTTTGGAAACTTTAAATGGTTTTATTAAGTATAGTATAAAATATGAAAATGAAAAATGTGGATCGAAATTTCCCAAGTTAACTTCAAATAATTAAAAATAATCATTATGATTATGTAGAAATGTTAAAAAAATGTATAATGCTATAATATAGATGTTATCAATGTGTTAAACACGCCACATGCATGCAATAAACGTTTTATAATAAACAACTTCAAAAGCCTGTAACATCCAAACTATATCCTTCCCGTTAATCTGATTCCATCCTAATAATTATATTCATTGAAAACTACTTAGGTTTGAAAAAAAAAATTGCAATGTGTCGTGAACATTAAACTACATTTTTACCAAAAGTAAGATTCATCGACATTATTTATCCATTGAATGTGTATTATAAATTCCCAACGAAAAAGTTTGATCGAATTTAACAAATTTAGTTTTCGATTTATCTTAAACAACAATTAAAATTTTTAATTAAACCTCATAATTATGTAAAAAAAATTTGCTTTATAAAATGTGTAGTTAGACCGAGAGCTTTGGATTATTTAAACACCGGATTCACCTGAGTTTTTAATACATTTTTACAATCTTGAATTGCCATTGACGTTCAATTTTTAATTTTTAGATTTTGAGCGAGTGAGTAATCTATTGGTTTTCAATGGTGTTTATATTTTTTTTCTCCATGAGCATCTTTTTGACCGGCAGAAGGAGTTGTGTAGGAGTTTTGGAGTAAATAGCTATTTTTTTTTTTTTAATCGAATTGGTTCTATTATTGGTACTTTTAAAAAGTCATTTTTCGATTTTTCTAGTAGTTTCTTTGTTATAAGCATAATGAAAAACCATCTTCTATAACGGAAATATTTTACAAATATTATATAGGGGAAATAACAAAATAATAAATAAAAGTGTCATATGGTTACCTATTAACATTTTTCAATTATATTATTACTATATATTACCTACATCTAAGACTTATGCAGAATCGTATTATTAATTCCAATGATTTATCATTTCTTTCAAATTTAATATATTAAATATGAAATATAAATACACTACCAGTATTCCTATACTTCATATTCCTACTGGACGAGCTAAGTGCAAATTTTTTTATATGCCAGTAAACACTTTTTAGATAGAAGGAGTTGAGCAGCAGTTTTAGTATAAAGAACTATAATATATAGTAGGTAGTAATAATATGATATATTTTAGTTTTTAGTGGCGCACATTAAGGGGTACAGAGCGGTATCAGTCGACACCCTTATAATAATAGGTGGTGGGTGATAGACTAATATATTATTTCAATATTTTGTTGATAAACTATATGAGATTGTCTATTATATGCACGTTACTCAAGTAACAAAATTGATTACAACAAATTTTTTGGGTACATTTAATAGATGTTGTGTGTGTTGTAAAAGTGTGGGCTACAACCCCTTGCAGAAAATGAGTGTGCGCCGCCGAGTGCGTGTATGTGCAACGGGTGAGGATCATGTTGTCATCTTAATTACACAGAGTATAATAATATAATATGAGTATATGTAATACCTATACAAACTTATATGTTTTTTTTTCCTTCAAATCAAATACTTTTTTATTGGACGTTGTAGAATATATAAGTACAATGATAATAATATATATATATTATAATGTACGTAAAAATCGTGTCCTGCGATCGGATTTGCGGAGGGGTTAGGGGTTGTGCGCGGCGTACAGATATGGTTATTTTTGAGTGTATATATACAGTGTATGCAAAAAGGGGGGGGGAGGGAAAAAAAAAAGAAAAGAAAATCTTATAAAAACTATTAGAACGAACACAACGGATATATATGGAGCGGACCGTTATTTTTCTGCGTTTGCGGTCGTTGTCGGAGAGGTACATTTTCAGTGAGCGTAGTAGAATGTCTTGGCCGGCGCGTACACGGCGGGCAACGGGGCGGCGTGTAACACGGGCAGAGGAGCGACGACGGGCTGGGCCCTGTAAGCGATGGCCACCGGCGCATGGTGGACGACTGGGCTGAGGGCGGTGTACGCGTGTCCCTCGACGGTGCTGTAGGCGAAGTTACCGCCGACGCGCTCGGAGTGTACGACGGCGCTGTCCAGGCTCGGCGTGCGGACCAGAGCCGGTGCCGGTGCCGGGGCGGCGTACACGGTGGCGGCCGGCACGATGGCCGGGTGGAGAGCGATCGCACCGGCTTCGGCGGTGGACAGGACGACGGCGGCCAACAACAGCGTTACCACAATAACCTGAAAACATAGCATATAAAATTATAATAATAATAATAATAATAATAGATTTTCTACCAAGTCGAAAAAAATTATATATCCAAAATCCAAATTCAATATCCCGATATCGCTGCAGGTACTGGCAGGAACTATTTATTTTTATATACCCATTGAACAAAAAATTATAGATTGAAAATTTAAATTACCAATGACCATTACCCGTATTTTTTTGTTTATAATATTTATAACGATCATATTATAATTCCGCCAATTCATTATCACAATATACATTATACATATTATGTACGCCATACGGTATGTCGGAATCATAGATATATAATAATACTAGATAGCCGTCTTTGCCATAATCGCCTTAAAATTAGTTGAAGCCAGCCGCCGTATGCGATGTAGGCAAAATCGGTAAACAAACGTTATCAATATTAGATTTTATCATGTATTAATTATTGTAAACGTAAATACTAAATATTTTAGTCATTTCATCTTTTGCACAATATAGGAACAAATAATAATACAGGAACATAAAAATAGTTTAAAATCAACACAACATTATTTATCATTTTGTATAAAGCATTATAATTAAAAAGTATATACTTAAAATTGCATTGACACTAGAGTAACAAAATATACTATAATTTTAAATTATACTAACGAAAAAAAGTGGATATTGTTACCAGCCTTTCCTCGGCTTTTACAATTTGGTACGACGCAAGTAGTTGGCATTTTAAAATACAGAAGTACTACAGTATTTAATTTAATTTTGTATTTTCCTGAACTATTAAATATATTGTCTATGCGTTGTTGTTATATCACAATCGCAGTTTGATAACATTTGTTTACCGATTGTGCCTACATTGCATATGGCGTCGGCTTCACTGATAATGAGAAGACGGCTATCTAGTATTATTATATATCTATGGTCGGAATAATGTTAAAACCAACCATTATAGGTACCACTACAGACGTTAACTTGTAAATATTCATAGATAACAAAGACATCTATGTGGATTGTGGATGTTATATTTTTCGTTAATCTAATTTGTGATTTAATGATAAATAGTCAAAATAGGCTTTTTTTACGTTATAAGTACCTACCTATACCTAATAAGTGCTAATAGGTGCTAATACTCAAATTTGTTGAAAATAAATTATTTTACTCTTTATAGAACATTATTCTACAACGTTAATTTTATTTTCATCCACAATAATAAAGAAAAATACCTCGATCGTCTTCTAGAAGACAAGCTGACAAATTTAAATCTGTTTTTAGATTTTAAATCCGATTTTCCAAAAGTTCCAAAATTTTATCCCGCTTATTGGTCTCTTATAGATGGAAGTGTCCTGATTGGACAAGTGACAACAATAAAAAGAGGTATTTACAAAGCTATTTTTAGATTAATTTTAAAATGTACTTAAAATATTACAAAATTGTTAGATTTTTATTTTTTTTAAATATCGTTTTTGAAATTTTAAAATTCCAGAACCCCTTAAAAATCGGAAATGGCCCACCTTAATAATGGTGTTTTTGATTTTTAATACAAATTATGGTTATCCCCACCCCCCTTGAATTTGAATTTGAAGGGGCGCCCTTGATAATAGGCGTGTTTTTCCAATGCAATTTTGAGCAACCTAGTTGCTGTTCGATGCAATTATTCGATAACTGAACGCATTTTGTAACAACCCGGTTGTTATTTGGAATCGGCAACCATTTAAAATCTCCGTTAATTGAATTTGGTAACTCATAGTCTCACAGCTCACTGATAAAGATTATAATCATGATTCAACATTTTTATATTTTTTTTACAAATTACAAGACCTAAGTATTATTTAAAATTATATAAATTATGCATAAAATAAACGATATGAACTACGACGAAGTTTGATTAGGGACTTGTTATCAGCTTATCCCTAAATCAATATCATAACATTTATGGTTATAGTAAACACTGTGTTTTGAAAATATAGCAACAAAGTGACAATTTGAACAACTAGGTTGCTTAAAACTGCATCGCCAAAATATACCTAATTCTATGATATATAGGCATATATATATATGTATATTACAAATATATAGGTAAATATTGTTATCATTATTTACCTATTATAAAATATAATAGAAGGATAATATAACCATGAGGTTATAACCATATAGATTCATTTAAAAAAAAAAATATATAACTATAAAAATAAACATCCAATGACTAAAAATGAAAAAAATAAAAGTAAAAAACGTTTTTTATGTCTTCGATAATGAACTGAATATTTACAAAGATTTCAAAACTCCGGTGATACTGTCTCTGAAATATTATTATTTACAAAATATTTTATGATAGGCGTTATAAACTCCAAAAGGGATTAAAATACAGCGTTTTTATTTGATTTGCGTAAACGGGGGTATAATTTTTTTATCGACACGGAACTATTGTAAATTACTTTTCAAATTGTTCGATTTTCGTTTTTTTTTTTTTTTAAACTGCCATTATAGATTTCATTGAATACTGGATTGTGTGTATGATATCCTTTTATTTCTCACTTTTTTATAAATCACCAACATAAAAAGGATATATTTTTCTTTATTCGAACGAAAATTTTAATTTTAAAACTTAAAATGTACAAAGAACTAAAACGAGGTACGCAAAATACTATATAATAATAGACATAAAATTAAGACCGAATAACGTAGGCAATTATTATAGTAGTAAAAACTGAAAATCTGTATAGATAATAATATTTAGGGCGATATTTTTAACAACATTGGGTATATAATATAATACCACATGATTATGCTTACCTTCATGTTTCTGGTGTGTTTGGTGCGTTGCCTTGGCAAAAACGAGAGAAACTTATTTGGTATCGCACAGTTGACCTGAACCGAAGTCTGCAGATGATTTGATGGTGTTGCAGGCCGCGCTCGAGTCTTTTATACGACGAATATCGGATATCATCGTGGCGGTTGGGGGAGAGGGACCCCGGCATCGACATCGGCCGGAACCGGGGTTCGTACTCCACCCAGAGACGGTCGTGACCTTGGCCGAGCCGTTACGACATATTCACATTATAATAATAACATGCGTATTTATCGATAATAATAATAATAATAATAATAATAATAATAATATATAGTTGTATGTAATACCAATTCGTGTACGCGTAGTCTTATATATTTATTTGCATAATATGATAAAATGATACAGTTTCAACGCGCGCGCGGTGAACCCCGGAACCTATACAGGTGGGAGCGCGCGTGACGCAAAAAATGTGGTGGGCGTTTTTTCCTCTAACAATATCAAACGGGTGGCAGTGAGATAATAATAAATAATAATATAATATTATAATATAGTTAAGTTGGAATCTATTCCAGTTTTCATTCGAGTTTCGGGACCCGGTCGTCTGAATGTATAGTATCTATACATGTGTTTATAATATATATATATATAGGTAGGTATCTAAATACAATGGACGATATTATTATCACGCGTACTTCAGTCGAATATTAACGACTGCCTATCGAAATATATTCGTTTTCAGTTCTTTGTCATTTTTTAGTAAAACGCTGGAATTCATGATGTATGTTTGAATGTTTGACAGACTACATAAATAAATCTCACAATTCCAAGATTACAGAAAACATTTTTTCTTTGTACCTTTGACTTAACATCAGTATTGGCTATATAGTTGTTGTTTCGGGCATAAGTATACACACTCGTTTTTGAAATAACTATATGTTTTTCATCACGTAGACTCGTAATACTCGTATACATAATAGTAATAGGAGTATACATAATAATGTTGCGCAGAAAAAAATTTCCGCTAATAAAATAAAATAACTTATTTAGTTAACTATTAATACAAATATAAATGTACTTTAACTATAACTATACTATAACAATAAATCAATAATTGTTTATCATTCAATATAAACATGACAAATTTATTTCGTGCATTCGTGATTCGTCAATTTTAACAATACAATTTTAAATATTAGATGACTAAAATAATAAATATTATTAGTATTATTACACTATAATGTAGGTAGCTGGTAACTACTAACTTATAATTCAGATTTTCATTCAGTGATGTAGTTAACAGGAGGAGGGTTAAACGGTTTATAACTTATAACCCTTCCTCCCACCCTGAATTATTTAGCTTTTTTTACCCCAATACATAATTTATTGAAAGACCTTTTTTTTTTGCTCATCAGTCGGGAAACCACATCCCCAGAAATGTATTTTAATTACGCTAATGTTTTCAATCATATATGTATAATTTTAAAAGATTTAAAAATGTGATCCTTTTAATTAAAATGGACTATAATGGATTTAAATAACTATTTTTCAGATTATATTGTTTTCCATGAGTTATTCAAATTTTATTATTTTAATAGGTAAATAGTAAATACTGTTTTGTTTATATAGGTACCTATATATATATAAATTTCTTTCTATGAATTCATGTTTTTTTTTAATGAGCTTTTAATTTGTAAATGTATTAAAAATTTTAATTAATTAAATATAATTTAAGTTTTTTTCGAATATTCAATTTTATCTTACCTATATATAAATAATAAATCAATAAATATAGGTATATTATAATATATATATTATTATTATTATTATTATATAAATAATTTTTATACTTGATCACATATTTTTTTTACACTTAAGTTGTATTTAATATTTACAATTGGAATGGACGAGTTTTTTTTCACATTTTTCAACATAACTTAACTTAATAACAATAATAGTAAATAGTATTACTCATAGGTCGTCAACTCGTTAACAATAAAAATGCATTGTTATAATTTATTGTGTCTTTGTTTATTGTCCAACACTCTAAATGTCAAATACTTACAGAAAAACTACATATTGTGTAATAGAAATAAAATAAATATCATAAAAAAGCCGTCTAGATACAAGAGGTGGGAGTTGGTCTGTCATCCTGTGAAATATCGGCCAAAATAGTGTATTATTATTATTTTAGAATTGAATGTAAAGATAAATATCTTTTCATTCGAAAAATGATCCCTGATTCTTAGCGAAATTTGATGTAATAATTATAATATTATTTTTTTATTTATAAAAATTTTTCATTTCGGTTAAGTTTCGGCAGTTATCTTTTATGCCTGAGAAAATTACTAGGAAAATGTCGACCTGTGAGAGTACCAACTAGAACGAATTTATAATAATAAAACTCTTTACTCGACTCCTATTCAAAAATGTTTACCTATGTACAATACTGATGTACACTGTACAGTATACATACATACATACACATACATAAAGAGCATTTCGTTTATCGGGTGGGTAAATATATATAGATGATAGTCGATAGATATATTGAATTCAAAATCAATGAAAATTATTACTTTCAATAAAACGGTTCTATTTGGCATAATAGTAATAATTAGTAAAATATGTAATCTGTAAACATTTCAAATTTGTAGGTTAATTTTTTTGGAATTACGAAGACGAAATAATTAATTTCTTTCTTCTCTGCCGGTTTAATATTTCCTTACGTGTTTACCTAAAAATGTCCTCCCGGAAGCTAATCAAATATTTTACCAAAAATTCAAGGTACACATATACTGATTGGATCAAGTCTTCTCATCCAAAAGTTGTCAACGGAAAAAGTAATAATAAATATCATTGTAAAACCATTACATTTCTAGCTATGCTCAGAATCTTAAATGATTTGGTAGTTGATGTAATTCGATAACAACAAAAATTATGAGATATATAGGTAGTTATGTAATTTTTTAAATAAAACGATTACCGGATCAGCTAGGTAGCTCTAATGAAACTTTATATTTACTAGCCTCTAGTGTCTGTAGCTGATTAATCACAATTACATATTTACATATATTTATCTCTTCACAAATTTTAATAAATTAGCTATTTATTATTATTACAAATATAAAATGTACCTAGTTAAATAGTAAATATTAAATACTAATGACCAATGAATAATATGGTATCGTGATGATACCGCGTACCTATTACATGTTTTTGCCGTCTCTATATTATAATTCCTTCATAATTTCATTATATAATTAGAATAAGCATTTAAATTTTCAAGCATCTTTTACAAAATTATTTAAAATTATTTTTTATAATCAATTTCGGTTGTAGTGTCGTAAGCTATCTATCGGTAGTTTTCTATTGTCGCGTCGTTAGTAAAATACAGATTTTTCCGTGACTTTGTTTGGATTTAGGAATGTTAAATTATGAAAATATCAAGAATAATATTATATTCTTACATTTTTTCATTAATTAACAATAAAAATTCAATATAATAATTACTCACAAAAAAGCACATGAAAGCACCCGAAACCAAAAATTGGGTTTTTAGGGTCTTAGTTAAGTTACAAATTCCAAATTCCTAGTTACAAAAATTACGAATTCCTTACAAAAAAATCAGACTAATTTAGAACAAAAATTTCGAGTAACGAGTGCCAAGACAACATCTGTTCTCATGTCATATATTTTTTTATTACATGTTGTACCGGGATTATTTTAACACCCTCATCTAATTCTCTCTGTGAATATCCACGATTAAAATTTAAAAAATGGGTGTACATTTTAGATACTCTACACGTTTTTATAAAATGTTTGAATTTTACATTATTTTTATTTTTGTTATTTTTTAAGTTTTATAATTTTTTTAAATGGCATTATGATAACCTATATTTTTCATTGATTTCTGACGTTGAATATTTTTTCTGAAAATTTTTATATATAGTGACATAAGTATCTCAAGTTTATATATACTTTTATAAAAAAATTTTGAAAATGTATTAGGTGAGAACTTTAAATGAAACACATTGTATATCATACGAGTATATACGTATATACGTATTAACTACCAACAAGGGTGTATACAGGGGAGAGGCAATGGAGGAAATTGCTTCTCTCTCTGTTCACAAAAAATTTTTAGTAAAACGGTGTAAAAAATAGGTTGATGACCTTGCTTATTATTAAAGTCATAAATTTCCCCTTCCGTTCAGGACCTCTGTATCCACATCTGTCTATCAATTATCCAGGCACGTCACACAAAGTGAATATCAGGGGGGGGGGGCGAGTAACCAAAGAAAATTTTGATAAATTTAATAATAATTATTAAAAATAATACATATTATATAATAACTATATAAATCTGGGAGGGGCCCAAGTCCCTCCCTGGATTCGTCCTTGAAATTAACATTGATTCATATCAATGTTAAAAATGTAATAGTATAATATACTTAATACATTTATTATAAATATAAATTATATAATATAATATTTTTTGTGGCAGATCATGAAGAAAGACAAAAAAGATCGTTTACAACACACTAAAGCCTCAATTTTTTCTATTATAATTTCATTAAATTATATTTAACTAATAAAATACAATAAATGCAGAAGTGCAGTATATATAATATATATATATATATATATATATGAGTATATAAATCCAATTCGTCATGTTATACCTATAGCTATAGATTAAAATCGCATTGTAGGTATTTGATTGTTTTTCTTAGTTACATTAGAGACTAAAAATTAAGTAGGTACCTATATCTAAAAGATGAATGTTTAACTGTAAATGTATTATATAAAATGAATACATGTAGGCTGCAGTTACATAATATATACAGATAGTTTCGTACCAGATTGTATCTGTAAAAATAATACATTTTATGAACGTATACAATTATTGTGTGTATGTAGTGATAATATCAATAATCCGATTCAAGACTATAAGACTACAGCTCAAAAAAGCATTTTTTTTTTTTTTTTTTATAGATATAAGTATACAAATTATTCATTGCGACTCTAGGCGTTATCCTAAAATTAAACTGGTACCTACTATAATATAATTAATTACTTTGGTATTGATCAATAATTTAACTAATTTGTGTTGTACATAATATTATTAAATTGAATTAATTTAACAAAACGGACATTTAGTGCATTTAACTATCGTTTTTTCGATTAATTTTCGTTGTTGTTAGATGATTCATTGGTCTAAATTGGCCAATTTTATATTCCCATATAACGCTACAAAAAAAAAAAAAAAACTAGCTTTATTTACATAACACGCCTTATCATTTTTATGAGAATATGCTTATCAGTTTTCGATGAACTGTTGTACCCGTTTCAAATGTGTACAAGACTTGTCGGCTTGTGTACCCGGAGCGAAATTTCCCGCGGAGACGCGACCGGCTGTAATTAAGTAATTTAAATCCTCGTTCCAAACAAACACAGACACCCCAGCAGGTGTCGGTTGAACGACCGGCGTCACTGTTTTGTGGCGAAAATCGTATACCTTATAAGACGCGTATCTGTCGTATAATTTCTTCTTCATTTTTTTTTTTCTTTTTTTTTTCATCGTTCTCATTCTCATTCTTTTTTATGTTCGACTCTTTTTCTCGCACACATGTAACATAAAAGCTCTGCGGGTAGACAATGCTTATAGTTCTGATGAAACCGGTTTTGGGTGGAGACTTAAAGACATTAACCTTGAGCCCGTGGAAGGTTGTGGACTACGTGTATTTCATTTTTTTTTTCAACGATCCGCAGACATGCGGTATTTTGTTTACAACAACGCCCAAGTAATGCGATCTGTAAATGTAGCATTATATTGTGTGTCCACTACATGCAGGAAAAATTGTTATTTTCAAAACTATAATATATATATATATATATATATTATATGTAATAATATTTTAACACTTCACCGTTTCTGACCGAGTATAGAGAATACATTTGATTTGTTAAAAAAATAAAAATACTTTATATATTCATAATCAAAATTAGTATGCTAATATTATTGTAATTGACAACAAAAAACCCGTTTCTTATATTTCAGAGTATTTAATTTTCAAATACTATATAATATAATGCTGCTTGTGTTCACATCGATCTTTTTTATGTACCTGGTATAAGTATTTATATAAGATTCATAAAATAAATAGATGTAGACAATTTAAGGGATGAATTTGTATTATCTATTTTTAAATCAGTGGCGTACACGAAGGGGTACAGGAGTGTCAGTCGATACTCCTATAAAAATGGGCGGTGGGTGGTAGACAAATATTATTCAAATATTTTAGTTTACAAGCTATAAGATAAAATATAAACTATTATAAATGTTATTAAAGTTAAATTGATTATAAAAATTGTTTGGGCATATTAAATAGGTGATAGGTACATGTCGTAAAAGTGTGTTGATATCCCTTGCAGAATTACTAACTGAAACATGTTTTACATCCATATATGTGTTATACTCTTCCAAAATTCGAAGTTTATAGTTTATACATAGACATACGCTATATTATTTTAATAAATCTCTTACAAGATAATAAAAAAAAACTATGTAGGTATCTATATAACGTATATTTAAGTTGTTTTTTAATATAACATTGTGTTAAATATTTAATTTTGAATTATTAGTATTTTTAAATGAAGATCATTTTAAATTTTTGTTCGGTAAATTCGGAACAACTGGGTACTACTGAAACCGGAATAACGTGCTGATATTATGATATATGGTCAATAAAACACGCATGTTGTTATACATTAGAATTATTATATTCCCATTTACGATTGATTATAAATGAGTAATCAACGATATATTATACCATAATACTTATATTAGTTTCGTCATTTATAAATTGTGGTATTAAATATGTTGTAATCACTTCAAATTATTCACTTCAATTTTCAAATAAAAATAAAGACATAATACAGTTATTATAAATATATCTTTATAAATATTACCATATATATTTTTACGAAATTACTAAAATTACATGTATTACATATATTTTTTTACTTATTAACTTTTTTGGAAAAATAAGTCGGCGAAATTACTCTGACGGCCCCCCACAAATATTTTTTTGCACCGGCCCTGAGTATAGATACCTACCCGATAAAGTGATATATACAAATCACGATATAGGTACATCGAATGTAATAAATCAGGGGCGTACGCAAAGGGGGGCTAAAGGGCTGAAGCAGGGGGGTATGGTCAGTATATTTCTATTTTTTCATGTTTCATATTATCAAAATTGTATTTTTATATATATAGTGGCGTATTTTAAACTTTTTTTCTGGAGGGGGAGTCCAAATATATTATATTATATATATAACCTTTATCATTAGAGGCAAAATCACTTAGTTGACAGACAAAGGACTGTTGGTAAAAGGGATTGTGGGGTCCGTACATTATTTTGGTAAATAATTAATATAAAAATATTTAATTTGAATTTTGAACTTTTCAAAATTTTAGTCTTAAATGAGTGGAATTTTGATATTTTTAGAATATTTTGCATTACATGGAAAAATATTATCATTAAGCATGAATAAAAACGAGTGACAAAATAATTTTTCAACATTATAAATTTTTATATTTATACATTTTTCCTCATTTTACAACAGTAATATAAAAAAGCCGGTCAGTAGGTTGTGGAAGCACTTCGCTCGTCGGGTGTCAGTATTGGTGGATGCACTTTGCAACTGGGCAGGGTACTTTTGGTGGATGTATTGAATTTGAAAGCAATGATAAATCA